>JADRCC010574136.1:0-12208 GCA_019843855.1 Hylomyscus alleni | reverse complement strand
CATTCTTTCTGGCCCAGTGATGTGCTTCCATAGCCTCCCTCTTGTTACCTTTTATTTGAAACCTGATGCTGCTGTCTTCCCTGATTTCTGTGCTTAGAGGATGCATGTGAGGCAGGGTTGTTCCCATCTCCTACTCTGGGAAGGAATCCGAGAAGTCCCCGATGTCACAGGGGCTCTGGAACCACGGGGCCTTCTTAGAGGACATGATGGTCATAATAACATCTGCGGATCCCATAAGCAGGTAGCTTCAAAATGACTGGCAGGGGCAGTGAGTAGCGTGGGAACAGTGACCATTACTTACCTGTTTTTGAAGGGGGAACCTCCTCTCAGTTCCAGACATGTAAATTAATGACTTACCAAGGAAAAGACTAGGTTCAACAAACATCCACAATTCTTTTGCAAAATAAAATGTTCATTTGACTAGCAAAGATTTTATCCACCAGCTATCTGAATCAACAAGGACCTGCAGGCTCTAGGATGAGAAACGGCAATGAAGGGGTGGGTGTTACCACGACCACGTCATCGTCTCAAGCTCTAGCTGACTGAGCATGGTTTGTTGGTGGGCATGTTTTAAAGCTGCACCATTAGAGTAGGAAATGAAGCTGAGGCTAGGGCTGGAAACCTGGGCCATCTGTGTGTGCATTGAGGACCGATGATGGTTCAACTTGCGGCCACAGACTGCTACTTCAGAGGATAGGTCTCTGATTATGTACCATGACCGATATGCTTAGCACATCCAATTTAGGGTTGTGTGCACGTGTGTGTGTGTGTGTGTGTGTGTGTGTGTGGTGGGGTCAGTGTTCAGGTGAAGAGAAGCCAGAACCTTATTGAGGAGTGGGGCATGGGCTTTGTCTTTTCTTTTGCTTTTCTTTTCTTTTTCTTTTTTTCTCCACAGTCTTGCTTGACCTATGGAGTGAGTGACATAACAACAACAAAAAAAAGAGTACTTGTCTAGTGGCCGGGGGTGCCCTTTTACCTCATTGGCTGGGCCAGATTTCGGGGGGGGGGGGTGTCACTGTTTGAAAATATGTCTACTATTCTAGAGATCTGGAAGGTGGGAAATTTGAATAATGAAGGTTTTCTTTTTTTTGTTGTTTTTTTGCTGTTATCTTTTGCTTCTATTAATGTGAGTTTTTAATTGATTGTACAGAGCATGTCAGGGTAAAATAGGTGATTGGTTTTGTTTGTTTGTTTGTTTGTTTGTTTTTAGAGATTGCTTCATTGGTTTTTTTTCTTCAGAATATAGTTCTAATAAAAACAACTGTGTATTTGTCTGCATTGAATGGGGGGGTGGGCATTATTGGGGGAGGGGATGTCCAAGGAGGAGGGAGGGAGGGAGGGTTTGGCATGGGTGTTCAACAGAGACAGAGACAGGAGTCTGGAGATCTTGTGAGTGTGTAGAGCTGAAGGCTGTATTTATTTAATGCTAAATTTAGTGCGAAATAAGAATATCCTTCCCTCCAACATCTCGCCTTTTGAATACAAAGGACTGTATCTGCCCTTTGGCTACTTTCTTGAGTTGAGAGTTCTGAAGTGGAGGCATAACTTGACAATTCTCCTGAAGGATCTGTCCCTAAGCATAGCTAAGCTTCAGCAAACAGTCGATGAAATCTGCTGCCCTAAGGAAAAGGCATTAAAAAATGGTACGATGTCTCCCTGAAGATAAAAGAAATGTCAGTCAAAGTAGAAGAACAACCATGTTGTCTCACTCCAGGAATGGAAATGACTGATGGGCTTCGAACAGCGTTCCTCAGCTGTGGGCCTTCTACCCAAAGCCCCCTAGCAATGAGGGAAGACATTTCTGACTTTCATCAACTTTGGGAAAGGGCGTTATGGGCATTTCACAGGGTACAGCTGGAGTTGCTGTTAGCATTTGAAGATGAATTAGACAGTCCCCACAGTTGGACAGTCCTGGATGTCATGACAGATTAGCCATGGCTTTCACAGTTCCTTAGGTCCCTTTACCTCCACTACATCCCTGCCATGGCATAGGCACACACAAAAACAATTTCTTTTTTAATGTTTCCATTTTTAAAAAGAAAATGCTAGATTTTTTTTTTGTTAGATTTTGCTGGGAAGTGGTGACAAATGCCTTTAATCCCAGCACTTGGGAGGCAAAGGCAGGCGGATATCTGAGTTTGAGGCCAGCCTGGTCTACAGAGTGAGTTCCAGGACAGCCAGGGCTATACAGAGGAACCCTGTCTTGATAAAAACAAAAACAAACAAACAAATTTAGATATTACTTCCAGAAGTTCATCTCAGTAACAAACACTAATTTTCAGAGATTTCATTGCCAAATGGTACCATGGCCCACACCTTATTATAAGGCAGCGAGACCCACTTATTAGCAGAAGCTTATTTTGGCTTTTAGGAAATGTCTTGTAGGGTTGAAAGATGGCTCAGAGCTTAAGAGCATGTGCCACTCTCACAGAGGAGTTTGTTTCCCAGCACTCACATGGACTCACAACCCCTGTAGCTCCAGTGCCAGATGATATGATGTTCTCTTGTGGCTGTCGTGGGCACCAAGCATACTCATGGTGCACATATTCATAAAATAAAAATAAACAAATCTTTTAAAAAAACCAATAAGAACTTAAACGAGGGATTCCTCAGAAGCTGGTTCTGTGGATTTGTGACATGACCCAGGCAAACAGTTCAAACAGCAGGATAGTTCTGCAACTACTCACTAGGTTCCCAGTTGCTTTCTTTTTTTAAAAAAAATGCTAATTTGTAAATTGAAATGAAAACAACACTTACCACTTTTTCCCTTTAGTGAGTGATCAAGTAGAATCAGAGAGAAAAAATTTTTAGCCGCAGTCTCATGAAATATTCCAGGGAGAAACTTTAGTGTTCAGATCTCTACACGGAAAGGTAGGAGACCCAGATAATTTTTCTGTATTTGGTTTCCACATTAAGCCAACAGAATAGTGTGTACTGTGGACAACAAGCTTTCCTAGTTAGCAGCACAATGCTCTGCCTAGGAAAGATGAACAATAGCTTGTACTCCTTAGTGAAACGAGATCTGGTGCTGTCCTGTCAGAGCCTGCATGCCAGACCGAGAGAGCATTTACTAGGTAAGGGGCCCTGCCATTACCACACCAAGGCCCAGAGAACGTCCAGCTTTGCTTAAGGATTCTATTGCTCTCCTCGTTTCCCTCTCTCAGCCCTGTTTTTCGTCTGTTGGTTCCTTTCAGATTCATTCTGAAAGGATCTTTAGAGCTGCTTCCTTCCTCCCTTCTAATAGCCAGCCGTGCCCTGCACTCTTAGCCATTAAAATCCCTGAGGGATTTCTGCAGAGCAGAGACTTCTTGTACCTCACCTGCCAAGTCCCTGGAGACTTTGGTAGCCCCACCCTTTCTCCTGTGTGTGCAAACAGAATACTCTCATCTCTGTCCTGGTGGAACACATTAGGTTTGTCTCTTGGAAGACGGCTGTGGGGAAAACCCTGGTTTTCCACAAAGCCAAGCTTAATTTCCATTCTGGCTTGCTACTGGCTTAATTTGCTGAGTTGCTTGATATTGATGTTGAGAAGGGTAGGTCTTTCCCAAGAAAACTAGCTGAGGTAAACAAAGCCAGTGAGAGCAACAACAGGCTCAGAAAGGAGCCTATCATTGCTGGTATGAATGTATGGAAGATAGGATATGAGCCAGTGATACGCATGTGTATTAACACAACTCAAAGGATATGAGAGTTGACAACGGGAGATTGTCCATGACTTGAGGTCTTTGGATTTGAAACGAACTTCTTCGTGCATTATTTCCAATTTATAAAACTAAGTCTGTTTAGGATAATATTTTTTATGCATGTGACAAAATGTATTTATGAAAAGAAACACAAGATTGAATATTTGTTTTTTTTAAATTTGGAGCAGATACATAATGATTCTTTAAGAGACTTATGAAGAGTTTCTGAAATGCAGAAAGCTGAAAAAAACTGTTAAGGAGAAAGACTGTAGGTGTGTGTGTGTGTGTGTGTGTGTGTGTGTGTGTTTAGAAGGGGCAGTAGGAGAGGGTTCGAGTTGAGGTGAAAGGGGTCAGATCTCATCTGTCTTTATTTTTTTCCTTTGGGAAATGGTTATTGATTCTATTTGACATCTGAGTGGGGAGAGATAGTTTTCTTGTGCTGATACTTGTTGGCTAGATCATGCCTGTCTGTTTACAGTTCTTACAACCATTGCATAGCAGGTAGTGTTTGTTAGAATGAAGCAGAATTTCAAATCAGTTCTGTCCTGTGATGCTTGCAGTAGAAGTTTTGAAGCACACATTTTAAAGCCTATAGCGTTGTGCTGTACCGTTTGGGATGAACAAAATGTCTGAAAATGGAGCACTTGTTTTCTTCTGTTTGAGGAATAAACTGCAGATAATATCCACATTTATAATATACCAGGATGCAGGCTTTGAGAGACAGTGAGAGAATGGCAACCCTTTTGCCTGTAGAGGCAAACATGGCGCCTGCTGGCATGTCAATCATTGTCCCAGCAGGAGGAGGACTAGCAGGAGAAGTGGGGATTTATTCAGTGTGTTGTTGGCCTTGGGGAATTCAAGAACATCAGTAACCAGATTTTGAAAATTAATGCCGTAGCAAAGGCAAAGAGAGGATCTGTTTTAAGTTTCACTTGAGTTTATCATTGCTAAGACCGATGGATAGAAACTTATGGAAAAACGAAGCTTTACTTGTTGAAGATCTCTTCCTTTGTGATTATTTATTACAAGGAACAAGGAGACTGACACAGCTTCCAAAGATTTCACCCTTCAATATTATGTCTTAACTATCTTCAGAATATTCAGAATGTGTTATTGTGTGCTCTCAGAATGCCTTATAAATTTGTAATTTAGAGTTTCTCTGGCCTCTTAAAGAAGGTAAAAGGCCTGTACTGTTTATCACTGAGAGTGCAGTGGCTGGTGTTGACAGCAGCCTGTTTTATTCAAGGAAAAATTTATGCCCTTCACATTTGTCTGGACATTTGTTGTCACTAGCTAAAAAACACAGAACTCAGACTTCTGGATCATGAAGCCTGATTTCAGCAACTTTGATTTGAATAACTGTGTTATAAGCAGACTGACAGACGTGCCAGAGTACTACCTACCCATTCTCAAGGAAAGAGGCACAGGGGCTGAGGCTGAGCAGATATTTGCAAATGAACCTAGCAGTCCTTACCAATTTGTGACTTCAAATTGGAGATCTATACTTCTTGGAGCTGGAAGTTTTTCACTGTTGCTGATAAATGGTTATATTTGGTTATATATGAAGTTGGTTATAGTGTTAGAGAAGGTGATTAAAATGATCAAGGACCTTCTTGTTTTATCTTATTTGAGATGAATACAGTGTTTTAGGGAACTGTATCTCAAAAGAAATCTGAAGTTATGGATAATATCCTTTAATTAGGACATTTTTATTTGAAAGTTCAAGACTGATGTTAGTTGATAGTTGTCACATCGTGGTGATTATGCTTTAGAAATCGATACAGTGTTATTGCTTTGTATATCCTTAAAGAATTTCAGGTTTTCAAAATGCAAGTTTATTTGCTGGCGGTATCCTGTTGGAATTATGCATTCATCTCCTGTGTCATGATTAACATATAACAAGTTCTGCTATGTTTACAGGATTTGGCTATATTAAAATATATCAAGTCCAGCATCATTTATGATGGTATATTTCTAGTAATTATTCTGGAGTTTCGAGATACATGGAGCCACTTCCCATTAGTTCTCTTCTTCAGTCGACAACACTAGACTAGGTGGGTAGGCTCTGCACTAAATACATGTGTGTTGATAGCCTAATACCTTTCTTTCATGAGATACTTGATAGGATCACTCTTCTGTTTTCTGACATAAGTCAGGGGATGAAGTGACTGTATACGTTATTAGCGAACATACTCATTTATCCCTTGATCTTGGCCCAACCTGACCTTCAGTGTACCAAACTGCAGTAACCGTAGGGCTGCTGCTACATTTGCGCTGCATGGAGTACTTCTGATAATCTCCTCCCTCACCCTGCTGCTACTGGTCTCCCTGCTTTTGGTTTCCTCAGCGAGTTCTCTTGGGAAAGACTATCCTTCTCAACACCAAGGTCATGCAACTCATCAGATTAAGGCAGTTGCAACCCCAGGTTGGGCATCGCTGCTGGGTTTTGTGTGCACAAGCATGTGCAGCTAACTAGTGTTCCTCTAAGGTTAATTTGTTAGGTCTTCATATATTAAAGAAATTCACTTCTTAGTGGGATTATTCTGTAAAAAGAAGGAGAAAAAGCATGTCCGTTGCAGCCGTTTTCTGAGATAAAATGTGGTAGAACATTTTGAATTAATATATGAATGGACTAAAGCATTTTCTTCTTATCTATTTTTTAACTCTTTGCATAGATCACTTTGACGGGATGTCCTAAGTACACATCACACATTTTGGAGAAGAGTGTTGACCATGATAAATGGCTTCAAAAACAAAGTTTGTTTTCTTTTGTTTTCCTTCATCCAAATGAGTTAGTCATATAAATAAATGTAGCTGCCTATTTTGAAGTGTTTCAAAATGGAGTAGTAAAATCCCATTTGTTTACATTTTTTTTTCCCGAGACAGGGTTTCTCTGTGTAGCCTTGACTGTTATGGAACTCACTCTGTAGACCAGGCTGGCCTCAAACTCAGAAATCTGCCTGCCTCTGCCTCCCAAGTGCTGGGATTAAAGGCGTGCGCCACCACCGTCCGGCTGTTTACATTTGTTAAAGTTAGCACTGAGGCTACTATAAATGTGGTCTACTTGTGGATGTCATTGTATCAGTTGGATTTCCCACTAGAGTTTCCAGCAATGAGGGGCAGGATGTTTAACAATCAATTCAGGCTAGGCATGTAACTCAGTGGTACAGTGCTTTGTCACCTATACAAGGCGGCATGTACATTCTCCAACACTGCAAAATAAATAATCAAGTACATCTATTTAAAATGGGAATACTACAGACATCAGCAATGCATTCATTACCTGTTATATTATTTTGGGATCTTAAATTTTTAAGACACTCAGGGCTTCTTTTTTTTTTTTTTAATACAATTAAGGTATTGTTAAAGCAAGATTTTAATGGGATGGTCTTTTTGGCACATTCTTTAATGTTTTAAAATGAGAAACCCTATTGAGGAGGTACAACAGAGATAGCAGGAGGCCGTTTTAGTTACATTGAAATCAGAAACTAATTTCTAACAGGGAAGGAACCCATTTGTTTCCCTGGATGATTCTCTCGAAGCTTATCCATCCTTAACTAACTATACTGCAGCCTATTATTGTTTTTAAATATCTTCTATTCCAGTCAAGATGAAGCCAGTGGAAAACTTAAAAGTTAGATAGTGATAGTCATTGATTTCTAGAAAAATCAGACAAATTTGATGACATTGTTCATTATTCTGTACATTGAATTTTACATTCCAGACTTGGTCATTGATTGTTGTGAAAACTTCTTATTTTTATTTTTTTTCATAATGGAGTTCATAAATTGTTTTAATTGCTTTAATTGAAGTGAGAATTAAGAGTTTGTGAAGCTCGATGGAAAATTATGAATTAATTTCTTTAAGTTTTCCATTAGCTTCTTAGATTGAAGCACATAGCTTTTCTAAAACAATAATGAATGAATTTTAAAGTCTGCAGGTGGACAAGCTTTGACATTGTTATTTGTGTTATTTGGGGGAAGGAAGAAATTGTGTAATCTGTAAATTCCTTAAGTGAATCAAATAGAAAATAGATTATAGTTCATTTAAACCGAAGATCACTGGTATGATCCTTACGGATCGAGTAGTTGAAGAAAGGAGGAAGAAACTCTTGGCAGTGGTAGGACCCCATTGGCAGATACAAATGGGATCTAATTGTGTGCCATCATCGGGTCCCTGCCCTCAAGACAGAATCCAAAGAGAAGAGGAAGGCGAGGAGATTCAAGGGTCAGTGCCTTGCTTTCATGGTACATTTAGATGAAAGGGAAAACAAACACATGAACCAATACCAATAAAACCCCCCAACAAAAGTTTGAGTGTGTTATCTAAATAGCTGTCCGGAAGGCAAAGACAGCATATTGGTTCTCTGTGCCCTCCCCTGGGTCCCACAGTGTATACCTAGTGAGCTTCCTACCAAAGAATATTCATCGATCTCAGATGCATCCCAATATTTTTCTCTCCTGCCAATACAATATATTCCTGGGGAGAAGAATCTATAAGATTGGGTTTGGGATTCTTGGACTATGCAGAGTGAAGGTCTGGATCGAATTCAGAACTTATTTTTGTGCAACTTGAGAAAGAGGGGCTATAGAAATGGAGCAAATCTAAGGAAATTTCTAGGACCATCTAGGGCCTGAGACTGAGGCTGGACCCAGAGACCCTCACTGTTTATACAGCTGTGAACATTACTGCCACAAGCCAGAAAGAACGCAGAGACTATTGTTTCAGCAATGAATAAGCACATTCTAATAGGCAAGCACCTTCCACAGGCTAGATTGTTAGTGGGGGATGGAAGGGAGTGTAGGGAATTCTTCTGGGTTCATCTCTGCAGTTTCGTGAAGGTGTGGCACTTTCAGAATACAGAAAGACTCAGAAGTCAGTCACGATGGTTCTGTGGAAAACTGGAGTAGCTTAGCAGGATTATCAGGACACAACACCAAACCAGCCCTAAGTAAACACAGTCCTAAGGGAAATACGGGAATTCTGTCTGGTTTATTATTGTTATATGTCGAATGCTACTTATAAGCAAGCAATTTCTGTTCTAGAAGTTAAATGCTTTTATAAACACATGTGCAACTTCTTATAAATCCTGAACTTATTGATTAGATTAGACATTATTTAAAGATGAAATTTATTCAAGATCAAACAAACCTCCCTCTCAAACAAGCTTTTGCATTGAAGTTGTCGGGAGAAGAAATCTGTTAGTAAATGAACATTGGTGGGGAATAGGCTGTTTTCCTCAAAATTTACCAACCCCTTAATAGAATTGACTGTTTCATTATTTTGACTTTGGTTTGTAAACCATACCAGTATTAATGTACATATGACTTTGTTACCAATGAATATCATATACAGTTGTCGGCAGGTATTTTCATCAATCATTTGTGCCCATTTATGAAATTATTGTTCATAAAACAATTTAAAAACCTTTTATTTCAGGATTCAGAGGGATTTTCTTAAACATTATTTTACTACATACATATTCCATGGCACACATTTGTCCCTTTCAATTTGGGTACTTAATTTCTGTTCAAGTACTGGATATGTCATTCTGTGTACAAGTTATATGCTCTAATAGATTGCTAGAGACATGTCAGAGTGAATGAAGGAATGACCGTGTGACCTCAGTCCTACTCCAAGAACTGTGGACAGCTAAGGGATTCTAAGAATTGGGGAAACTGTCTTCCCCAGGGAAGAACACCCAATTTGTTAACCAATAGCAAATGGTCACTTAAAAACATGCATACAAGCAACATTATTCAAAATGAATGGGTAATATTTAGGAAAATATATTTATAAACATATACACTTATGTGTATAATGGCAATTTATGGACAAGGAAGTATTTGAAAGAGAGCCAGGAGGGGTATGTAGGGATGGTTAGAGGAGGAAAGAGAAGGAAAAAATATATAATTATATTATAATATCAAAATAAAAGATAAAGAATCTAAGCTATTTCTTTGGTTCCTGGTGAGTTCTGTTTGGTACACATGACTTGGGGCAGACAACTAGACCTACTGAGTGTTTTAACTGGTAACACATGTGCCTGACCTACTGGGTCCCCTGCTCCATTCTGTAGGAAACAATGCTCCTAGACTGCACACAGCACTTTCTAGTACAATAGCAGTCACAATCTCTGGATTCTCTAGACCTTGTCCTCCAGTGGAGACAACACGGCTAAGAATAGGATGAGCTTGTAGAGACACTCATCACCTTCCCTATGGGGAGCAAGGATTTCCTGTCATCCCATATGGATGGCTCTGAAGTTTGGAACCCATGGTTCAGAGAGAGGCTGTGGTGACAAGTATGTCTTGGTAGGTCCAACTTCGGATGTCTGAGACTCTCTAAATGACTAATGTGAATGCCAGACCTCATAGATCATGGCTATTTTTCTCCAAGTTTTGGATAAATTTTTTATTTCTTTGAACATTTGAAAAGCTAGGTTTAATTTTAGTGAACACTTCTTCCTTTGCCACCGTCTCTATTATGTTACTTGTGTTTGCTTTTAATTTAGTGATTCTAAGGGCTGTCATGCCTGAAGGAATCACCTGAATGACTTAAATGCCAGCAAAGGAAGTGGTCCAGGTTACTTGGCTCTGCCCCTGAGCAATGGGAAGGATGCTTCTCCCATGGGTTGAAATTCACATTGTATGCCTGTCTGTGCTAATGATAAATCATCTAGCTCTTTTTATTGTAGGAGTGTTTATGAAGGCTCTTTTGGAGCAAAATCTGCATTTATTTAACTTTTAATATTGATGCAGGTCTGGCCTTTACATCCTACAATTATCTCGGAATTTCCTGAAGTGCTAAAATATGCTTAGACTGTGGCCATCTTGTTGTGTTCCAGAAATGCAGGTCATGGTGAAATCTGCCAAATCAAAATACATTTGGCAGAGATATATTGACTGGGAGACAGAAGTCTTAAGCTGTATGGAACATTATTTTAACCCTTTGTACAGTGTCCCCAAACCCACATAGCATCTTTCTAACAATTATCTCAGGTGCAGGTATATATTAGGCACACGGCAGGTCTTTTTGAGACAATAAAAGGCAAGGACACTAACCTTGTGTAGGTGTACATATGGGAGACATTAGGTGTATTTCTTGACCAATGCTGTGAGGGCCAAGCAAGTGGATGCAAGAATTATTCTATGGAAAGGAAAGCTTCTGTAGTTTCAAGGCTGCTTGGGGTTCAGAGAGAAGAAGGGTGTCCCTGGCAGAGAAAATAGCATAGATAGATAAAGAAGATAAATAGATAAATAGATAAAGAAAACGAAAGGTGCTCTGAGTGCCTAGGATGAGCATGAAGTTGAGACCAAGTGTAAGTGGGGGAAACCAGTGTCGTAGAGCATAGAATCTTCTATGCAAAGTAGGGGATTTTGGTCTTTGAAGTAGAAAGCCACCTTATTAGCTAGCCTTTACTAATATACTAATAATTATATTTTCCAGAATAGCTAGAATTATGAAAGGCAGGATGTTTAGTATGTTTTTGAAGAAAAGGGTTAAACATTGTGGGCACGGTGCACACCCCACATGTGCATTTCTGTGGGTGCACATCCACTGCTGTATAAGTCATGAATGACTTCAGTGCTAGAACTGCTGAGAGACTTCTTTCCGTTTGCTTTTGTCCTTTGTCTTCTTTGAGAAATTCCATATATATACATATATATATATATATATATATATATATACACACACACACACACACACACACATACACACACACACACACGATGTTGGACATTAAAAAGATGCTCTCTTTATCATGGATGGGATTTTCAAGTTGATCTTGAAGAACTTTTAACTTTAAATAATGTCTAGTCATGTAAATAATATGTAAATCTCTCTCACACACACACACATGTATAACTACTAACATTTACTTCAGATGTTTTACAAAAGAGGGCTACTAAAGTTATTCATGTATTTGCTTGCTAATTTTAGTTGCTATAGTTCATTTGTTTAGCTGAATTATATTACAAAAGGCTGGAGGGACTATTGTAATTGAATAAAAATGGCTTGAATGCACAGCCTTTATTAGGATTGCTAATATCATGAATATTTGAATTGATAAAAATTTGAATATTCCGTCTGTGTATCTGAAGATATAGTCAAATCTTACCAAATATTGGTTTATATAAGGACATACTCAGTCAGCACTTTGAATTAAAATAAAAAGTCTTTGAAACTTTTAGATCATTCAAGTATGTAAATTGAAGTCTGATTTAATATATATATGTGTGTGTGAGAGACAAAATATAGTCTCCAAAGTAATGCCATCTCTGCCCCTTTTGTAGTATTAAATATTGGTATGTAGTAATAGCTCCAGCCTCATTATATTTTTCTCACAGAGAGCCACTTTATAATTTTAGGTGTTCTTTTTCGTTGGACACTACCAAGGGCCCTGCTGTTTAATGCTGCCAACCATGGGTCTGGGAGTTCCCATATATAAACTTTCTGAAGTGCATGAGGTTAGCACAGCTGGGAGTCTTTTTCTTATCTAGATACTTATTACCTAACCAAGA
>JADRCC010574135.1:0-22756 GCA_019843855.1 Hylomyscus alleni | reverse complement strand
AGAAAGAAAGAAAGAAAGAAAGAAAGAAAGAAAGAAAGAAAGAAAGAAAGAAAGAAAGAAAGGACAAAAGAAATCCTGCCAGGCAGTGGTGGCACATGACTTTAATCCCAGCACTTAGGAGGCAGAGACATGAGGATTTCTGAGTTCAAGGTCAGCCTGGTCTACAGAGTGAGTTCCAGGACAGGGTTATACAGAGAAACCCTATCTTGAAAGAACCAAAAAACATAAAAAGAAAGAAAAAGAAAAAGAAAATCAATCCAGAAATCCTGCTTCATGGTAAGAAGAAGCTTACGTACTGTTAAGAAACCACCTGTCCCATGGTAAGAAATCTGCCTGCTGCTTTCTGCTCTCTCTAGATCTTCTGCTCTAATCTACCTTAGGTCTCTCTACTCAGCTCTATTATACTCTGATAGATTCTGCTGTCTCTCTATTTCTTTTGATTTTACACTCTGTCTCTTTTCTTCTCAGTCTGCTCCTTAATGTCATCCTTCCTAGTTGTTTTACATATTTTAGATCACATGGTATTCTAATCCCCCCCTCAAAAAATTCATAACAAATTCAAAAAATTCAAATTATAAATTGAATAAGAAGTAACAACAAAGATGTTTACATGTATTTCCATTTAAGATTAGTTTTCTAACTCATCAGTCATCATCTGCCACTAGTTCTACAGGTTCATTTAAAGTTAAAATTTTAGGTTAGCAATTTCTGTCAAGAGGCATATCATCTGCCAAATATCTCATAATTATTAAAGCTTTGTATAGATAAACACAGTCAGCATTTTATATTCTGCCCTTGCACTTAGAGAAAATCATTTGTTTCCTTTTATGACCTTTATTCAATAGTTTTACAGCCAAAAGGAATGCATTCCTTTATTGTAAATCTGTCTGCTTTCTATCTTCATGCAAATAGCCAATGGTACGTGAAGACTTACAGAGCCCTAATTGCAATTTTTATATTGTAGAGAGCTCTAATTGCAGTCCTTTTTACAAAGTGCTCAATAATTACTGGTAAAAATGAAATATTCCTATAGAATTGTCATAAAGAATTAAGAAATCATCCATTTCTCTATATAGCATCACTATAATCCATTACATTGTTGAGCTCCATAAAATCTACCCAGTAAGGTTGGCTAAGGCTCAAGGATTATAATATTAATTTAATAATTGCAAGAAAGGCATTTCAATGGAAAGAATCAATCCTGAGATGCAGTCCTCGGGCTTTGACTTCAAGAGTGCATGCATCACATCTTATGGTGACACTTGTCAGGAACTTCACCTGCTAGCTGCAGCTTCTACTACATGTCTTCTGCCCTCCAAAGACACCTTTTGTCCAACAAAGCCATATATTTTAATCTTTTTCAAATATGTATACCTAGTGGGAACTAATATGGAAGCCATTCTCATTGTAACCACCACCATGACATACTTGATGGCATGTATTTTATTTTTTTAATCACATCTAGGAATTTACTTTGAGTTTCAGACTTAGAATTTGTTTTTAAATATAAGAAGCATTTGAATTTGGAAACTGGATATATCTTGCACACATGATAAACATGAGTGAATGGAAACAATGAGTAGGTTATTCTGACTTTTAAATTATATGATAATAATGATAATAAAGTTGTCATTGGACATACTTTTGTTGAATGATATTGCTTATTAAGTTGACAGAATCTAGAATCACTTAGATGGCAACCGTCTTAGATAGGAGCCTCTTCATGCTGACCCAGAGTAAATACTTCTCTAGATCCATCATGATCATTCTCAATTTAGCTACCTTTTCTTACAAATAAATTTGCAGGTTTATAAGGAGAAGCCTTCAGTAGGTATGGCCATACTTTCTAGGAACCGTTTATAGTGTCCTAATACAGATACAATGGTTAGTCTCTAACTGTATTGATATCTTTATAAATTACAGATATTTCATAATTTTCATTGTCCTTTAAAGAAAATTAAATTTATTTTGATCAAACTTCTTTGTTGCTCTTCACATGTTTTTTTTTCTGTCTTTTGACTACAATTTCTGCTCCATATCACAGTAGACCAAAAGAGAACAGTAAATAATAACTAAAACACAACTGGATGTTTTTCCTGTATTCAAATTTCTGTACCAATCAAAGTGGTCTATTACCTTTAAATTGAAGTTCATTCAATTTTTGAGAACAAGGCCACAAAGGAACTAGACTTTCTGAACAAACATCACATGAATATATCCTCATTCTATTTCGAGATTGAGACCTTGTTCTTTTCTAAGACCTCAGAAGCCTGGATTCAGTGCTATCATATTTTCCTCATTATTCTTATTTCCTTAGCTTCTAGAGTGACGTATTTAATTTTGCTTATACCACTCAAGAGTTTTTCTAAATCCAATTTCAAGACTTTCCCACAGGCTTCCCCACCTATCGGTTTCTGAGGACTAAGAACTGCATGTTCAGGTTTACCCCAGCAACAGAACTTCTTCTAATTTGGTGTTTTCTGCATCAGTTACTTTTCTCATTTCTGTGATGAAACTCATAGCAAAGGAAACTCAAGGTAAGAAGGGTTTACTTGGTCTTAAGATTTGAAAGAATGTAGTCTACCATAGTGGACAAATACTGGCTCCAAAAGCTTGAGGAAGCTGCTAATATTGCACCTATTGCCAGGATTCAGAGAATGATGAGTATTACTACTTAGTTCCATTTATCATTTTTGCGCAGTCTAGTTCTCAGCCATGAGATGGTATGTTATATTTAGTGTGAGTTTTCCCATCACAATTAACTTAATCAAAAAAAAATTCTCATTGCCATGTCTAGGGTTTTATTTCCTTGGTGATATTTAAATCTCATCAAGTTGAAAATTTAGAGTAAATATTATAAAAATTTTCCTTTCTTAAATTGCTTTTCATCTGATATTTTTTCTCAAGAGTAATGAGAAAGTAACTAATATGCACATTATCCTCAATAACCACCATGGACAATAAATGAAACAGAGCATGAGCCAAAGGTTATTAAAACAATGATCATTGAATATATGAAAGTCATACTTCCAACCCAAGATACTTGGGAAGCTGAAGCAGGACTACCAGAAGTGCAAGACTTTCCTCAGGTGCAGGCTCAAAAGACCAGCAAGGACACCATCAAAATTCTTACTTAAAATATTTGGGTTTTTGTTTGGTTGGTTTTATATAATTATTTATTTATTTCATCCAAATTGCTGCTCCCTCTGAGTCCCCTGTCACAGAGTCCCTCCCCTCATTCCCCCTTCTACTTTACTTTTAGGAAGGAGGGACCTCCTTCATATCACCCCAATCTGATTTACCAAGGCTTTGCCAGATTAGGCATATCCTCTCCTACTAAGTCCAGACAAGGCAGCCATGTTGGGAATAGGTGGATACCATAGTCAGGCTACAGGTTTAGAGAGAGCCTTCCCTCTAGTTTTTTTGGGGGAGCACATGAAGACTGAACTGCATGTCTGCTACCTATGTTCCAGGGGCCTCATTACAGACCTGTGTATTTTTTGGTTGAGGGATCAGGCTCTGAGAACTCCCAGAGTTCCAGAATAGTTGACAATGGTGGTCCTCATATGGTACCCCTTTCCCTTCAGGGCATTCAATCCTACTTCCAACTCTTCCATAAGAATCTCTGTTCTCCCTACAATATTTGGCTGTGTGTATCTGTGTCTGTTTCACTCACCTGCTGGGTAGAGGCTTTCAGAGGATAGTTATATTATTCAGCTATTCAATACAAGGACATCATGGATTTTACAGGCATATGGTTGGAACGAAAATCTGAGTGAGGTAACCCAACCCAAAAGGACATAATAATTGGATATATAATCATTAAGCACAGAAGACCCATGACACCATACACACACACACACACACACACACACACACACAGAGAGAGAGAGAGAGAGAGAGAGAGAGAGAGAGAGAGAGAGAGAAGTTTAACAACTGGAAGGCTCAAGCAAGGATACTTGAATCACAGAAGGAGAAACAAAATAATCATAGGAGGAAGATGGAAGTAAATAATTGGAAAAGGTGAAGGAGAGAGGAATGTAAGGATAAGGTGTACAGTGTATGGAGAGATAGGACAGAGCCACAGAGTGCCAGGAAAATGAACAGAAATCGGCAGCTGCTGGGGTGATGGTTGGAGGTGTGGGAGGAAATCAATAGGATGTCCCAGAAACCTGAGATGGGAGAGGTTGCCAGGAATCAATGCAGGTGACTCTAGACAAGATGCCTAACAGGGAAGACACGGAACCTGAAGAGGCCAACTATGACAGCCAGGCAGGACCCCCAGTAGATACATAAGGACACCAACCCTTACTCACAAAATGTTCCACCCAGAAATGTTCCTGTATCTAAAAGAAATGGAGGGAGAAAGTTGGACCAGAGACTGAAGGAATGGCCAATCAATAACTGAACTTGAAACCTATCCCACGGTTAAGCACCAATCCCTGACATTATTAATAATACTCTGTTATACTTGCAGTCAGAAGACATAACTGTACAATTTAAAATTTAAAAAGAATGAAATTGTAGATATATAAGTTCAGTTGTAGGGCACCTGTCCAACATGTGGGATAAGTTTATCTTCATTACAAAATAAACAAACATGCAGAGAGCAAATAATGAGCTTATAAAAATGAAAGTGATGATTAAACATTGACATGAAAGTATATTTGATGATATTGTATAGTGATAAGTAACTTGGTTAAATAAAGAAGAAACATATAATATCAACCATTCCCCTTCCATCTCTCTCCTCATTATGGAAGCAAGAAAAAGACTTTATTAACAGATCATTTTATATTTGTGGTATACTTGGAAAGCTGACACAACTAAACAGCAGTTTTTGCTCACTGATGCATCACTAAGCAATGACCTAAATTAAGCAGCCCTTGTTGCAACTAATTAGATACATGACATTAAAGAAGGCCAAATCTGAGATACTAAGCAGAAATCAGAAAATGTTTCCTTAATCTTTTCCAAAACAATGCTTGCTTTGCTTAAGTATGGCTTATCATATTTTTCATGTAAAACATTATGGCACAAACACATAGGTAGCAAATTTTGAAGCAGATTTATATTCTTATAAATAAGTTGAAAAATTCCTTTAATAATTAAAGTACAAAAGAACATGTTTACTTGAGGTTTTTTTCAAAACTCCTTGGCATTATGTGTCCCTTGTATCTCCTTCTTCTTGTGCATTGACATTCCTTATTCATCCACAGATGCAGGACCTTCTCCATTCCTTCATTTCCTCTTTCATACTACCTGTAGTCTTCTAGTATCCTTCTAACCCAATGTCTTTTATTATACCCCTTTTATACTTTTCTTCCATATGTAGTTACTCTGTGTTATACACTTTCAACTAAGGAACAGCTGCTGAGAAAAACATGCAATGTTTGTCTTTCTGGGCCCTTTTTGGTTGTCCATTGGAGAATGGTCATCCTTAAAATCATACACATACTCCCAAGGAAAACAAACTCAGCTGATTTTGCCACTGGGCTGAAAGTTACTGAAAGTCTACACTGTAAAGGTTGTATTCATGGTACCTGAGGGCATTACTCAAGCTTCCAAAGGAGAGAAGTAATTAGCAGTCCTTCCCAGATATGACAGCTGTGAACCACCATAATAAACAACGTGCTAATAGTTCAGTATGTCACATATATCATATATATAATATGACATATTATATATATTTGTAATATACATAACATACACACATACATATATGTATATATATATATACACACACACATAAATATATATACATATATATATATGTATATTTGAAAATAAGTAACCATGGAAGAATGGGAGATTATAGAGAGAGAGTAGCTAGGAAAGGCTAAAGGGAGAAAAGGAATGGGAGAAAATGATAGAATTTTATTTTAATTAAAAAATATCTTAAAAGAATGAATAAGTCAAAAGAAAAAGAAATAAAAGATCCTCCATATTCTTTTTTTTCTTCTAGAGAAGTAAGTAAGTATGTAGCTAAACTTGGTATATAATAGAATTCACATTATTTCTGGTTGAAAGCCACAGTGGGAATCGAAACAATAGGAATGTATAATTAATTTAATAATACTATATATTGAAATGAATAAACATTAAAATATAATCAATTATATGAATATTTAATGAATAGCCAATGAACACATAATGAATGTGATCATTAGTGTGTTTTGCAACAACGTCATTTTTGTGATCAATAAAGGAAGAAACTTTTATTATCATTATAGCAACTTGTTTTTATATATAGATGTTTCCAGTGACTTTTATTTTTATGGTAGTTGATAATTAAGTAAAGTACACAGTGGTCCTCCCTTCTCCCTGGTTTTATTGGTCACTGGTTCACAAATTCAAAACCTTTAATACAGCACAGGAATACAATGGAAGTGATATCAGTCTCAGATCAGCTTCAAGGAGACAGATCAAAGTATTCAAAGTGAAGCAAGGTTTATACAATTTTGGGAATGGGCAGGAATATCCAGGGTAGGCAAAGGTTAAGATACTGAGATACCTTAATAACAAGGGGAAGGGTTTCAGGAATTTCAGGTGCTTGCTGGACAGGTCTTCATTGGGAGAGAGAAGGGAAGCCTATATTTTCATTAAGGCATGAGACATTCCACATGTGTGTGGGTTTCTAGATCCCCAGACAAGATCAGAGAAGTAGAAACTTTGATGAAAAAGGGAGACTGTCATTTTGTACTGAGCTCAGATCTTTCCATGCAATGTCAGACTCCAACCTTAGCAACCAGGTTTTCCAACAGTACATAATCTTCTCTTAAAGTACACTCTAATAAAATTTTAACTCAGTGTACATTTTAAAGTATTATTCACATTACTTATATCCTGTATTCTCTGGGAAATGAAAAAAGATGAGTTGGGCTTTATTCAGGAGGAAATAAATATAAAGTAAGGATGGTAAATGTAATAGTAAAGCTGTTCAAAAAGTCATAAAGTTTAATAATATAAATATCTACCTTAAACATTCCTTTACTCTACATAAGTCTGTGTGTAAATATAAACATATACTACTAAAGAAGAACATTTCCCATTTAGGAAGGCAATTCTTCCAAGAGTCTAAGGCCATCCAACAAAATAAAATGCCAATATCAGGTATGAGAAGTTCTCCTATGAATAATTATTCAGGGTTGTTAAAGAGACTTCCAAAACCTTACAACCTATTGGTATTGCCCTTGGTTCCCAACCCATACAGGTGAAAGCTAAATTACTATTACAGAAGACACCATGAACTTCAGACACAAAGCACAAAGGCAGCTGAGCTAGAAATTACTGAAAATTTTACTCTCTAAAGATTGCATCCAAGGTACCTGAAGGCATTACACAAGCTTCCAAAGGAGAGAAGTGATGAACAGTCCTTCCCAGCTATGACATCTGTGAACTATCATAATAAAGAACATGATATGATAACCTAATTGTTCAATAGTATCACACATTTCCTAGTGGCAAACAAGAGCTTTTGTATTGGATCTAAGACCCACTAAATAAAAAAGAACCCATTGTTAGTATTTACAGCATAGCTAGTGACTCAGTACTAGTCGCATGCACTTTATTAAACTATTATAACCCCTAATTATATTCAAACTATTTGTCCTTATTCATATATATATATATATATATATGTGTGTGTGTGTGTGTGTGTGTGTGTGTGTGTTGTGTGTAATGTGTGTAGTCATCACCCCTCATGGAAGAAACAGAAAGCGATCATTATAGGAAAAAAAAAATAAAACAACTCAAAATTAGAGTCGTGGAGTCCAGTACCAAAGCATGAATCTACAAGACAACTCCATCAACAAAGCTCAGGATCAATGTAAAAGAGAGAGGAGAAAGATTGTAAGAGCCAGAAGATGATGAAGTTTGTTATGAGATGTGGTTTTTATTTTTAGTAATATCAGAACTTTCTTTAAAGACTAGACTCACTTTTATGTAATAGGAAGGTAAGCAGAAATAACATATCTATCGAGCCACTGTACTTTTCTCAGTTGGATAACAATTCTGGGGAAGATAAGTAATTTGAATTTTCTCTGTCAGTCACAGGCACTAACAGAGAACTAATACATACACAATGTGGAAAGTTTTGCAATATTAGAAAAAGTAAGTAAAGAGGTTGTTAATTATAAAAAGAAATGAACAATCTTTTGAAGAGGATTAAAGCCTAGTTGAAAGATATTGTATTTTTTAATTTTTTCCCAATTTATATCTTCATATGAAGACTTTTAATTATTTTCATCACCGTTTGTACTCTCTCAACCTATCACTTTCTTGCTCTGAAATGATTCTTACCACCCGAAAACTATTCTACATTGATGCTTTCATTTTATTTGTAATCACTGAATTTAATTATTTTGTTTTGAATTTCTTGGTTTTTCTTTTTCTGTTTTTTTTTCACCAATTGGGCTTAATTTGTGTTGCTAATATATTATCAAATTTGTGGTCCTCCACTCAAGCATGGTCCACTTAACAGAGACAACTCTCTTAGAAAAGAAAGAAGAAAGGAAAAGGATTTCTCTTCATGTAGAAGCTGTGAATTGCTAACAATTTCATGGCCAAGAATAAGAGTATGTTTCTCCCTCCCCTCAGCATGCTGTGGGTGGGGTTAGTCTGGCTTTAGTATTTGTGGATCTTCTAAATGCTATCCCAATCACTGTAAGTTTTATGTGCAATAGCCATGATATATCAGGAGGACATTGTTTCTTCATATTCATTTATCATATTTGTATCTTATAGTCTTTCCACTTCTTCCTCAATGGTCCTTTTGCCCTGGGAGGATGAGATGTTATTTAGATGTCTAATTGAGAGCTAAGCAATCACCAAGCAGTTATTTTATACAGTTGAACCATTATGGAATCTGTGGTAACTTATATTTATTGCAGAAAGAAGTTTCTCTGTTGAGGACTGAGAATGACATTAATTTATGGATATAATAGTTGCTGTTACAAGTGGATTTAGTACTATGTACATTTAGCAGATTTATTTTTTAGTAGTTTTATCCTCTATTGCCTATGACATTATATGGAATGATGACAGGTATAGTTTGTATCTTATCCAATAATAAAGTGGTTGGTTATTCCCATTATCTTTATGCCACTATTATACCAATACAATTTTCTTGCCAGTTAGTTTCACAGCTGGGTAAAATGATGGCTTATATTCTCCTTTCATAGTGAGCATTATACCTTCCAGCAGCATGAAAGCTAGCCTATATATTCCAAGTCTGTACCAGCTTGATATTTCCATGCCAGTAAAGTATATAGTATCTTCAGTCATATGTTTTTGTTTTGTCAAGTTCTAGAGGGTGACAAATTGAATTGACAATTGCCTATAATATCTGGGGAGTCTGAGGCATTTTATTTGCAGCAAGTCCAAAAAGAGTTAACATTCCCTTTCACTGGCATTTTCACTTGTTAGTCTATATTGTCTTCAGGAGCAACCCATTTTGACTCCCTGCCTCAATATTTGTCTCTCTTTCACTTAATCTGTGTAGGTGGGCACATGTGTATACATAGTAAGCTTCAAAACTAGCATGTAGGTCTTTAAAGTTATCTCTCTACATCAATTTGCCTCTATATTGGCCAGCTCTCTACAACTACAATTTAATCCTTCCCATTCTATTTGTTCCCTTTAAAATTTATATCGCTGCTTACATTACAATTTTCCAGATTAATTTTATTTTGTGTATAAGCATTTAGCCTGCATGAAAATTTGGTAAACGTGCTTAAATCCCAAGTATATCCTCAGTCCCTGGGGTGACTAGAGTAAGACCTTGGAGTAACAGACAACTTGTGAGCACTAGTAACAAAGCCCTTGCTCACTGAAAGAATAACAAACGCTCTTAACCACAGAGCAATCTATCCTGCATCAGATATTACTGCTTTATAGCTTCCTTCCTTTAGAAGCACCCCTACCCCTCCCTTATTCCTTTTATTTATTGCAACACACATATCTTAAGATTCAAAGCTAGCAATTACAAATGAAAGAAATGGTGCGAACATTTGTCTTCCTTCATCTAGCTTATCTCATTTGAATGATTGTTTCCAGCTTCTTCCCTTAACCTATAATTATATAATTTTATTTTTCTTAACTAAATTCTAGTCTATACTGTAAATATATCACTGTTCATTATCTGTTCATCAGCTCCTAGACATAAAGGATTTTTCCATTTCCTGACTCTTGAATACAGCAGCAAAGATCATGAATAAGCAGAAATCTCTAGTATAAGATATGGACTATTTTGTATACATATCTAAGAGTGTCATATCTGGATAGTCGGGAAGACCTATTTTAAATATTTGAGGAACTTCTACATGAATTTTCATAATAGATGTAGCAGTTTGAACTCTACCATCAGTGAATAAGTGTTCCTTTATCCCATATCCATGCCATCATTTGCCTTCACATTTTAATAATCTTACCCATTCTATGAGGGGTCATTGCTTTGATTCATATATATTTCAATTTCAATACTTGGTTCCCAATTGGTGGGAATGTTTGAGAAGGATTAGGATAACTGGCAGTTTTTGAAGGAGTTGTGTCACTAAGGGTGAGACTTGAGGTTTAAAAGGCCTCCTAGAATTTCTAAAACTTTCCCTTTCTCTGCATCATGGGAATGGATCACTCTACAGAGTGAGTTCCAGGACAGCCAGGGCTATACAGAGAAACCCCGTCTTGAAAAAACCAAAAAAATAAAAATAAAAAATAAAAATAACCACTTTTCTAATCCAAGATGCCCAAATCTTACATATTCCTACTAAAATCAGTTATAAATTCTGTTACATGAGTATCCCACTGACTGGGACCAGATCTGTGTTAGCTACTTCTTTATTGCCATGGTAAAACACCTGAACTGGAGCAACTTAAAACAGAGTTTAATTTGGTTCGCAGATTCAGACAGAGTTCATGACAGTGGAACTAAAGAACAGCTGAAGGAGCCGTGTGTAGACCAGGCTGGCCTTGAACTCAGAAATCCACCTGCCTCTGCCTCTCAAGTGTTGGGATTAAAGACGTGTGCCACCACTGCCCAGCTGGCATGTGTTTGAATGTTTTAAGTGGGCCTTAATGAGCCTTTCTAGCAGGAGCATGGGAGACAAAAGCCCTGAGAGAAAAGTGAATTATGGAAGCCCAGATCAGTTGTTGCACAGGAGATTGGTACTAAGAAGAGGACAAGAAACTATTCTCATCATATTTTGGGAAAGAATGTGAATGTTTTCTACTCTAGGCGAAGAATATGCCTGAGGCGCAATTGGAAAGTAATGGACCAATTTTCATTGAACAATAGACTATTTCCCCCTTTTTTTTTATTAGATATTTTCTTTATTTACATTTCAAATGTTCTCCCATTTTCTCGTTTCCCCTATGAAAAAAACCTTTTCCTTTCCCCTTCCCTCTGCTCACCAATCAATCCTTTCCCAATTCCTGGCCCTGGCATTCCCTTGTACTAAGGCATAGAGCCTTCACAGGACCAAGGACCTCTCCTCCCATTGATGACATACTAGTACATCCTCTGCTACATATGCAGCTGGAGCCATGGGTCCCTCCATGTGTACTCTTTTATTGGTGGTTTAGTCCCTGAGAGCTCTGGGGATACTGGTTAGTTCATGTTGTTCCTCCTATGGAGCTGCAAGGCTCTTCAGCTCCTTGGGTCCTTTCTCTAGCTCCTTCATTGGGGACCCTGTGCTCAGTCCAATGGAAGGCTGTGGGCAACCAGTTCTGTATTTGTCAGGCACTGGCAGAAACTCTCAGGAGAGAGCTATATCATGCTCCTGTAAGCAAGCATTTCACAATAGTATCTGGGTTTAGTCATTGTATATGGGATGGATTTCCTAGGTGGGACAATCTCTGCATTGTAATTCCTTCAGCGTCTGCTCCACTTGTCTCTGTCACTCCTTCCATGAGTATTTTGTTCCCTCTTCTAAGAAAGATCAAAGTATTCACACTTTGGTCTTCATTATTCTTGAGTTTCATGTGGTTTGTGGATTGTATCTTGGGGCTAACATCTACTTATCAGTGAATGCATACCATGTGTGTTCTGTTGTGATTGGGTTACCTCACTCTGGATGATATTCTCCAGACCCATTCATTTATCTAAGAATTTCATAAATTCATCGTTTTTAGTAGCTGTATTCTATTGTGTAAATGTACATTTTCTGTATCCCTTCCTCTGTTGAGGGACATCTGGGTTCTGCCCAGCTTCTGGATATTATAAATAAGGATGCTGTGAACCTTATTACAAGTTGGAGCATCTTCTGGGTATATGCCCAGGAGTGGTATAGCTGGGTCCTCTGGTAGTACTATGTCCAGTTTTCTGAGGAACTGCCAAACTGATTTCCAGAGTGGTTGTACCAGCTTGCAATTTCATCAGCAATGGAGGAGTGTTCCTCTTTTTCTACAACCTCATCAGCATCTGCTGTCACTTGATTCTTTGATCTTAGCCATTCTGACTGGTATAAGGTGGAATCTCAGGGTTGTTTTGATTTGTATTTCCCTGATGACTAAGGATGTTGAACATTCCTTTAGGTGCTGCACAGCCATTTGGTATTCCTCAGTTGAGAATTCTTTGTTTAGCTTTGTATCCCATTTTCCCAATTTTTATTAAGATTATTTGATTCTCTGGAGTCTAACTTATTGAGTTCTGTGTATATACTGGATATTAGCTCTCTATAGGATATAGGATTGGTAAGGATCTTTTCCCAATCTGTTGGGTTGTGATTTTGTCCTATTGACAGTGTTCTTTGCCTTACAGAGTTTTTTTTTTTTTTTAAGACAGAACAATAGTTACTCTGTCATGTTATGTCATGTCACTATTATGGATTTCTATAATGTAAAAGACTAAATGGGGCCAAAAGAAATACAAAAGGTAAAGAGAAAAGTAGCATCAAGAATTTTAATTTAATTTTGGAGCTAAGGTTTGTGCTATAAGAAACTTGAGAGAAATAAAGGTTTGATCTACAATAGAATAAAGAAAGGCGTACACTCAGTGGGAACCCCACACAGAGAAACCTGTAACTTGTAAAACTAAAAAGTGTGAGAAATTCTTTGCTCTGGGAATGCAATAAACACAATAAATTAAACAAGAAAACAAATAAGTATATCAATTCATTAAATAATTAATGAAATGTTGCTGCAGTTTGATTCAGGCATGCTGGGCTTCAAACAAGATGATAGTCAAATTTGATAAAATTATTCACATAGTTCTGTTCTTACTATCATGAAGGTTATATGAGTATAAAAGTTGTAAACTCTTCTTGCAATATTAATGAGGACCATTGAGGCCACACATGTTTCAGTAGAATTATGTACACCATGGAGGTCTTGAGTAGCCATTTTACTAATATGTGAAAGTGAAGGGTAGATTTCGTTAAAAATTGCAGGATGTTAAATATTCAAGAGCTGATGGATATCTGTCAAGGAGAACTTCATAAAAAGGTGGTAGTATCCAAAGAGAGAAAGAAGTAATTCACGCTGGGAAGCAGGCCATTTAACCCGTTAGACATCAGACAATGAGCTACTGGACTTGGAATTTGCCCTGCTTTGTTTTTGTCTTGCTTTAGTCCAGTATTTCCTCATTATTCTCTCATTCTTTCTCCTTGGAATATCCTGTGTTGTGCAACTACTTGTTTGAAGTATATAATTTGCTTTTTGATTGTAGAGGATATGATTAATTTATTGCCTTGGTCTCATAACAGACTTTGTACATATAAATATTGTTGAGACTAAAAGACTATGGGGGTGGGGAAGTGGTGACGCATGCCTTTAATCCCAGCACTTGGAGGCAGAGACAGATGGATTTCTAAATTCTGAGCCACACTGGTCTACAGAGTGAGTTCCAGGACAGCCAGGGCTACACAGAGAAACCCTTTCTTGAAAAAAACAAAAACAACAATAAAACAAAACAAAACAAAAAGACTATGGGGAATTTTGAAGTTGGAATAAAAATATTTTGCATTACTATATGAATGCAAGCTTGTCTGGAGCCGGGAGTGGATTATGGTGGTTTGAGTAAAAATGATCCGTATACACTCATATCTATCAATAGAGATATTGATAGATTGGAGCCCAGCTGGTGTAAATGATCAGGGAAGATTAAGAGTCTTGGAAGTTGTTGGAAGAACTGAATCACTCTTTTCTTTCATATTTCCGTGTATGTTGTAGATACTAATGTTCTGTTAGATGTTCCAAAGCTATTTTTGCCTATTTTTTGCATATGCCTCTTCAGTTAAATCATGGTGTCCTTTTCAGTGATGAAAACTTAGTTTCATGCAGTCCAATTTATTGATTGTTGGTCGTGATATCTGTAAATTTGGGGTTCTGTCCACAATGTTTTTTTTTTCCTGTGCTGAGTTTAGTCTTAGTTTCTAGTTCTCCTTCTATTAGATTGAAGATATTTGTGTCTTGAGACCATTGAATAATTTAGAATTTTTTGTTTTTTGCAGATTGAGAGAAATGGAGCAAAATCCATTCATCTACAAGTAGTTCTTCAGTTTGATCAGCACCCATTGTTGAAGGTGTTGTCTCTTCTTTAGTGTGTAATGTTGTCTTCCTGTCAATTTGTAACTCAGGCTTTCTATACTTGATATTCCTATAGTTGTGTTGACTGTTCATTCCTTTTCTTAATTGCTTCATAGAAATACATAATTATATAGTATCAATGAATTTTTGTTGATCTAATAAAATACTACAGTCAATGCAACTTATAGAAGAAATAGTTTATTTTGATTTATATTTTCAAAGTTAGAATCAATCCATAATCATGGGAGATCCAAGTCAGCAGACAACTGTATCAGGAAGCTGTGCGATTACATTTTTATTTGAAAATATGAAGTTACCTGGATGTATAGGGAAGATATAAGCTATCAAAGCTCAGTTATAGAAATGTATACCTTCACCAAGTCCCCGCCTCCACAAACAGTGCTGCCAACACAAGAAAAGTCTTCACACATGTGAGATTTTGAGGGACATTTGTCATTCAACTCATCATGAATGTTTTATGTATCAGCATGTTACAAGACACACTAATTAGTTACTTAGATTTCTAATTTTTAAAAAATTAACAGTCGGGCAGTGGTGGCACATGCCTTTAATCCCAGCACTTGGAGGCAGAGGCAGGCAGATTTCTGAGTTCAAAGCCAGCCTGATCTATAGAGTGAGTTCCAGGACAGCCAGGGCTACACAGAGACACCCTGTCTCGAAAAAAACAAAACAACAACAATAAAAAATTACCATAAACATTTTCACATACGGTCCTATATACTACTTCCTTAACATTTCTTAAACATTCCTTAGTAGCCTGTAACTTTTATCTAAAGTAATAAGAATTTAGGTGCTATGATAAATTAAATCACTAGAAATATAATCTATTTATTTATGCATATAAATAAATTATTGAAAACTATATACTTAGATGAATGTGCCTTTATGTATTTCACTAGTATTTGAAAAAACTTCAATATCAAAATTATTGTCATACCACTGTAGGAAGCATTCATCCTAAATCCATCAGAATTTTCAGAGTACAATGACTATGTTAGAATATCATTTTTCATACTTTCATCATGAAATACTAGGTCTCTTCAAAATATCATAAACTTGTTTAAAGATTATTTATTTTCAAGATATTGGTAAATAAAATATGAGGTGATCATTTAAAAGTATGAGTCCATTGAATAATCATCAAATATGGTAATGATTAGTAACAGTTAGACATACCACTATAGAGTTGTAAATGTTATATTCTTAAATTTATTTAAGTACAATTATCACATTTCAAATTTACCATTTAAATTATATAATTGTATTTTTTCTACTATATTGTTTCTACTGGAATCATAATCTGAAAGTGACATATCATTATAGTAACAGAAATATGATATTTAAATTGTCTTAACAGTTACCAAGGTACAAATACAATTACATTCATTGACATGAATAGTTTCACAAAACAATAAAGTAAGTGATGTATTCTCCTGCTGTAGCATTTTCTCTGTCCAATCACATTAGGGCAGTGACCAGCCTGTGATTGGACAGGAATAGAGAGGTGGAGCAAGAGTTGGAAGAGAAGGGTCAGAGTAGCAGGAGGAGGTTGGGATCATGGAAACAGAAGATAAGGATGAGCCTGACCCCATGAAGATTTACAACCAAGCAAAGGTTTTTAGAAAATATATTAATTGGGTTAGAATATTGTCTTTATTATTTGGTTCTGAAATTATTGTATTGGCATCTTATAAATTGTGATTTTATTATTAAATAAATCTGATTGTATATTAAGTCCTTACTTACCGGGTCTTAGGTGCTATTTAGATAAATTATTTTGGGGTGTGTAAAGAGTTGCATGTGAGCGAGATGTAGCTCGCTGTGAGAAAATAACAAAAAGCCTGTCGGAATTTAGTATTGAGGCTGAATGGTATCTGCTCAAAAACGTGGCCCGGCAGGAAAGCAAGTTTGTGGGATGGATTCATTTTTTAAATTTCCGCAACATTCTCTCTCCAATGTTCATAATTTTGGATCAAATACTACAAAGCTAGAAGCTAAGGAAAAGAATTTGACAATTATTCTCAAAGATAGCCCTTTAGAAGTTTTCTAAAGAAAAGATTAATGTGGAATTAGGAAGTAGACTTAAAAAATACACAATTTAATTTTTAATATCATATTATTTATTATCTAATCGTATTCATGATTTTTCCCCTTTATTGTTGAAAAGAGGAATGGATAGCACTTACGGAAAGAGTTAAAAGGAAATGACTGGATAGTGTAATCTTGTGTAGTAATTGAAAATTCTGAAGTGATGCAAGAGAATGGGGCTTTAAGAGGTGACACTGACTAAACCTGATGGTCCCAGGGTCTCAATAACTAGAATGAGAAACCTGAGATGAGAAAAACACTAGTGGAAATGCATGCAATAAAAATGAAATACACAAGATATCACCGCGGAAATCAAACCTATAATAAACACATATTCCTTGTAATACAAGCTTTGCCATTCAGATATCAAAAGCCTTTATACCAATGGGAAGTTGTTTGAATGAGATGAAAGTAATTCCCAAATAAAGAGTGTTGTTCGATTGAAAATTTTATATTCCTTTGATTCCTCTCACAAAAGTAATGTGGTGCAGAGCAACACCAAATTCCCCTTCCACCCCAGGCTATGCCTAAAGAGTACTATCCTGGTAGGAAAACAGGCTGCAAATCATGTCACAGAGGTCTGAGAGCAAATGTCCACTCAACATTTCCAGTTGATTTTGTTTAATCTGATGCTGGTAACAGCAGCAAACAACAATACAATGGGCATGGAAAAAGAATGTTAAGGCAGTTCAAACAAAACAAATACCACGGCTGGATTTCAGATAAAAGGCAAGCTCCAGAATGTGTGCATTTTAATTGGCTTGATCACAGTTCTGATGAATGTGCTACAGGGATTGCTCTTTGCTCTCTTCACAGTGATTGAAGAGTAGCAAGAGCATCAGTTTTGATTCTCATTCTTACTGACGGATGGGTCTTATGGGAGATTATTATTGGGATTCATTAAGCCAAAATAAGAAGGGTTGTATTTCACTTCACAGCTAATGGACTGATGGTAGCAAGTGCATGGGACCTGAATCATGGACACATGAGAAGAGTAAATGTATTTTTCATTCATACACGTAGATAACAATGCATTCCACTTTTCTGTGAAAATAAATGTGGCATACATGCACATGTGCACACCCACATTCCACCACCACCACCACTAATTTTGCTGGAATTAAAGAAAGATGTGTGGTCTCAGAAACATTCTAAATTAATTTCTGCATTTCTAAATTAACCCTTTATAGAGTGAGTGGCCATACATATTAGTTTGCAAGAGATAGCATTTGTTCATTTTTGTTAATTCACTATGTATATAAAAAAATCCTTTTATATTAAAAGTGCCTTCACATAGAAATAAATTATATTCTCATTATGTACACTAGTTGCTATATGAATATAAATGTGTTAGAACATATATATTCTGCCAAAATACACTAGATTATAAATCACAAGTCATTGTTTTTGCTAAGAAAAATGTGTTTATATCCAAATAAAAGTTGTATTTTGTATTAGACAAGATCATGTGCCTATTTCGCAGCTACCATCCTGGCTTTGCTGTATGGCAGCTGCAAAAGTTTCAGCATCTGAACATGTTTGCATTTATCACACTCTTTAGAAAATGGATACAATTTTCAAATGAATATTTTGAAAATGCCATAATTCATCATGCTAGAATACAATTGTATTGTTTGTATTACTAAAGAAATACCACCAATTAAGCTACAAACATGTCAATTACAAGATACAATACATTTTCAAAGATGTAGAAAAGTAAGTAAATAACTGTCTGAAATAAAGAAAATATAAAATCTGTTATAATGTTGAGTTCTTCATAGTAATGGGAAACTTAAAGGGTTTATGGACTACAGGGAGTATTTACTCTCTGTAAATATCCTTGAATTTTTTGGTGTTTTACAAATATATGTGAGTCTATCACTATACTTCAGAATTCCTCTTAACCTATTTTGTAAAATTGTGATTTAGCATATTAGGACACTGTATAGTATATAGCTTTTGTTTGTCACTTTGTCATATTATATGCTCCTAATTTCTGAGTATTAACATTTGTGATTTTGAATTTTGTCGAAGGCTGTCACGACAAATTTTCTTCTGCTTAGCATCTCACTCATACACTGTGGGTGTAAAAAATGGAAGAATCTTCCCAGTGAGGATGTTCATAAACATCTATTTATAAGTTTTTTGATAATCTCTTTTCTATACTTACATAAATGATTTTATGAGTGCTTATTGATGAAGGATACTTTTATAAATGTTTGATTTCACAAGTAATACCGTTGGCTGTAATACCTGAATTAAATTTGAGCTGAATTTATCTATGAAGTAATATGCATTATGATCTTTATAGAAAATGTCTAAGCAGCTCTGGACATTTGAGACCAGTATCTTTTCTTTGTCTTCTGGCCATGTTAGCAACATTTGGAATGAGGACTCTCCTCTGTTTATGAAATAAGACAGTACATGTATTTCAATTAGACTGCCTTCAGTTCAGATTATCTGAACTTATATGTTGTATTTTAGACAGAGCTTATTTTCTTTTTAGGCAGAGGAATGATAATGAAGGAAAATATATTACCCTAATAGTTTTACTTTTAAATTACATTTATATTCAGACACCTGTAGTGGGTTTATGCACATATAAGTGCAGTTCTCTGAAGACTGCAGAAGAGGCTACTCATGTGGATAATGGAAACCAATCTTCCTTTTTTTTTTATCTTTTTATTGGTTATTTTCTTCATTTACATTTCAAATATTTTCCCCTTTCTAAGTCTCCCCTTCAGAAACCCCCTATCCCATCTTTCCTCTCCATGCCTCTATGAGGGTGATCACTCTCCCACACACCCAATCCCCTCCTGATGCCCTGGCATTCCCCTACACTGAAACATTGAAACCCCTCAGGCTCAAGGGCTGCTTCTCCTACTGATGTCCAACAAGGCCATCGTCTGCCACATATACGGTTGAAGCCATGGGTCCCTCTTTGTGTATTCTTTGGTTGGTGGTCAGTCCCTGGAGCTCCGGGGGTCTGGCCAGTTGACACTGTTGCTCCGCTCATGGAGCTGCAAATCCTCTCATCCAACTCCTCCATTGGGGACCTTGGCACAGTCCAATGAAACCAATGTTCTTTAGAAGTACACGGTGTTTAATACTGAATCATTTCTCTATGTGTGATTAATATTACATTTAACTTGCTACAAGCAAACATTGAAATTCTTGGGATTTTTATAACTTATTTTATGTAAAATAAAACAAAATATAAAATATCATGTAGGTGAAATGTATATAATTATAAACAATCACACATAAATCTGTTTATTGATACATATGAGTATATATGAGTACATATAAATATCTTAACATTCTACTAATGCATATTTTATATTATATCTAAAATTTAATTTAGATATTATTATTTAGATATATTTAATTTAGTTTAATTTATGTCCCATGTGTATTTCTGTGACTGTTTCGAGTGCCTCTATTGCCTTAAAATATTAAATATAATCAATATCAGTGTCTATTTCTCATTTTATAGCATTATTCTTCAAGGGACCAAGTGTTAGCTCCATGAGGAAGTAAAATCCCTTTGTAGGAGCAGAAAGAAATAAGTAGCTGTAACTGACAATCTTAGTGGGCCACCCAAATAAAAGTCAACTCTGACAATTCAGTATGTCAATTAATTTTGGAAGTTAAGACTCTAGTCCAGCTGTTATTAGCTACAAAGCATAGACTTCAAATGAATATATTAGTGGAAACTCAGTCAGATTTTTATAAGTGTAAAGGAATAATTAAAAGGTAATAACTTAAGTTTCTAATTATTTGGAGATAAACTAAAATTTAGATAATTGAAATACCAATTTCTACTTCAGGGCACATAGCTTAATTACCCTGAAATCAAAGTAAAATTAATAAACATATTGTTTGTCTCTAATTTGCCTCCATATTTTTAAGTAAGAAAAAGAACAGATAATAAAAACAAACATTAATTCTCGGTGTCAGTTAACTAATGCTAAAAATACATTGCTTTAGATTTAATTATAAATACTGACTGTGACTTGACACATTGATTTCATAGCTTATGAGAGTTGTTTAAAAGCATTCCATCTATTTCCTTAGTATATACATATAAGATAATATAAAATGAAATAATAGTTTTACAAATCGCTTTTAAAAGTAAATAATCAGACTCTCTCTAAGAATAAAAGTGAAGAATGTTAACTTTAGTGGGTAGAAGTGCTTCATAGAAAATTTTCTTTTAGTATCTACTGATACTGGTTAGTACAAGACATGGTAATTGGAAACAATGAATCAGAGTTGTTAATTTTTATTTTCTTTAATATATATAATAGTTGACATGAATGTAATCATATAAAAATATGTACAATGAAATGTTGGACATGATAATCTGCAAAGAAAACTAGAGCTAGATAAAATAAATTATGAGGCACATGCAAAACAAAACAATTAAACAGGGCTAAAATTAAAATTACTTTCCATAGTTTATTGCAGTATAATAGGGAATGTTCTAGAATTTACTCAAGGTATGCATTCTGAAAATTTCCTTTAAACATTATGATATTTCTAGCCTCATTTTTGTGTTTTCACTTACATTGTCAGGGTCTCAAAACATTTTTCTTCTATTATACTAGCATATCTTAAAGGAAAGTCACTTTTGTAGGTCATTTGTTACATAGGTGTGTGAGATTGATGGTTACTTTTCCACTATGATTATATACAGTACTTCCCAGGACTGTGATTGCTGCTAAGTAGGGGAGAAGTTTGGTCCAGCTTGATTTCTCTTTGACATGATGTCTCCATGAAATCAGTAGGTGTATGACAGAGGGTTAGTATCCAGAATATACAAAGAACTCAAACAAATCACCATCAAGGCTACAAAGAACCCAATTTACAAAATAGAATACAGAACCAACAAGTTCTCAAATGATGATATCCAAATGGCTGAAAAACAGTTGTAAAATATCCAACAACCTTAGTCATCATTAAAATGCAAATTGGTTGTAGATTTGTATACTCAGACCAAAATCTCTCTATCCCATTCTCCATTATCCTATTTCAAATTTGTCTATTTCAGCATCACTTGTGGCTTTTCTGTTGGGATAATATGAAACATCATAATCTTCTCAAGGTTACTGAATATTTTAGATGATAGGGGGTCTATCTTATTTTTGGTACATACTCTATTGCATGAATATGTAGACATCACATTTTTTTTCATTCACTTGTTCCTCTTTGTGCAGGCCTTGAATTGTTTTTATGTTTTGAAAATGCTACAATAAAAAAATCAGTACTTCATCTCCTAGATATAATAACTTTCTCCATCATCCTTGAATGTGTGCTCAGAAGTAGAATGTCTATATTACATGCATTTAATTACATTGTTTGTCACATCAAGTTGGTATTTAAGGGTTGTATTCTCTCCACATTCTTTAGAGTGCTTCTGAAATTTGACTCCTTGAGTAATAGCTGTTCACACATATGTGAGGGGACCGATTATTGTAGGTCAGATTTTCATTTATCTGATGATGACTGATGCTGGGCATCGTTTCTTGCATCTGTTGATGATATACATTGTTCTATAAGGAAAAGTGATGGAAGTATTTTTTCCAAAGTATTTAACATAGATTAGCTGTCTTTCCTACTGAATGTATAATTTATTACTATATTTTGTATATTTACACCTCCCCACATAAGCCCCTTGAAAATATTTCTTGATCTACAGCAATATTTTTTGATTTTTTAAAACTGTTATAGTTTTATCGATTGCAAATTCTTTCTTTTATATTTTGTTTTATGTCTCTAAAATAAATCTCTATCTTAAATTTTAAAAATCCAAAATTAATGTTTAGGAGTTTTTTCTTGTGTATTTCTTCTATATGAACTTTTATAACAGTTTCAGATGTTAACCTGGGCATTTACATCAATTTTTATAATATATTTAGTCTAATTTTTAGGATGATATAAAATAGGTGCCTAAGCCTATATAAATATGTATACACTTACTTATTTTCAGTATGTCTGTTTTATTGCATAACTCAAGGTATTATTTATTGTTCATCCAACATTTAGTTGTGATTATTATTGTTCTGTAACATAGTTTGTCCTCCTGAAAAGCTGTGCCAGAGTCTGACCAACACAGGTGCTA
>JADRCC010574133.1:0-15172 GCA_019843855.1 Hylomyscus alleni | reverse complement strand
GTCAGTGAAAACAAAGACCTTCTCTAACTTCCCAAAGACAGTCTCCATGATTGTGACCAAGTCGTAAGATCCCCCAAAGCTGCTGGATGTCATAATTGCCGAAGTAAAATCAAACACCAACTCAGGGCTTACCCCAATTATGTCTCAACATGAAGAACAGAATACTTAGAAACTTTTCTTTCTCCTAACTACCAACATAATCAAAGTGATCTCACAAATTTTCATTCATGCATGGTGTACTTTTGTCTAAAAGAGTGGTGAATAAAATTGTTTATAAAGTGAAGTCCAGAAATTGTATTGGGGGTGTCTATGGCATCCTCAAAACTTTGTCTTTTTTATACAAAGTCCTGCTAAGCTATAATTTAAAATGAGACATACAAGTATGATTTTCATACAAACTCTGTGTAACAGACTCTTCCTTAAAGTGACATGCCACTTTAATTGCTCACTCAAAGGGAAAGCAAAGTTCAAAACTAATAATATGGCAAATTTTGCACCCCTGGCTCACAAAATCTCTTGATATCTAAATAAGTTATCAATACTATGAGCAAATATGAATGTGTTTAATATAAATATATTGCATAATTAAGGCAATCTTTAGTGATATATTAGCAACTTTAAACTTAACAGGGTGCCTGTCAATTTGACGTGTGTGTGTGTGTGTGTGTGTGTGTGTGTGTGTGTGTGTGTCTATGTGTGTGCACATATACATCCATTTGACCATAAAGGGCCAGCTGATTAAGTGTTTCACAACTATTAATTAATTTTAGGAAAATACATATTGTAAAATATGAAGAAAATAATGGTTTAAATAGTAAATAATAAGAACAATGTCTTTATTTTTTCCACTTGAATTTATAAATGAATTTCACAAAAAATATGAGAAAACATATTTCAAAATATATGCACAGAATCTTGTATCTGGCAGGACTCTTGGACCAGAATACAACCCAGGAAGTGAAGGTTGAAGTTCTGAGGCAGAGCATGACTGCAGCCATGTCTGGTGAGACGCAATCTCCAGTTACTGGACAGCACAAAGCCCCTGTAGTACCACAGTCCTTTTCCCATCAAGGGTCTTGTGGGGTTAGGAGAACAGTGCATTCCAAATGCTACCTTCCAAGTTACTATTAATATTTTAAACTGGCAATGCAGCAATAAATTGGTGAACTTTTTGGCAATAAGGCTTAGGAAAACAGACCTACATGGATTGCAACTACATTTTGTGAATGTCATTATCAAGATTAATGAAAATGAAACTATCAAATATCTTACTGAACAAGCAATAAAATTACAGGTTTTGACTTTATGATGACCATTTGATCAAGGTAAATAGCATCGTGGTAGACCAGATATGTGCTTTCTTCCTTTTTGGCCAGGATCTGTAAATGACATAAGTACACATTTTCATCCCAAACCAAGTTTCTGTCATTCAGGAAAAGATTGATTGGAGAAAAAAAAACAATATATTTATTCAATTAATAGAAAGATTGTACAAAATGACTGTATTTTAAAATGTGCTTTGAACTTTTAATTGAGAAAGTATACATTGTGCACCTGAAATCTTATTTACTGCTCACTAATTCTCTTAGTTTTAAAAAAACCTCTGTCTTATGTCCTAATATCTTATGACCTATTATCTCTTTTCCTATGTACTAATAATCTAGTGTCCTAAATTCATAAACTAAATAAGTTTCAGTGTCTTGAAGTATATTTTAAATGAAAATCCTTCAGAAAAAGGGGCTGTTTTGAAGGAACAAACTTCAAATAAAGCTGGTAATATTAGAATGAAATTTTTAACAATATTATGCTATATTATTTTCTAGAAATGAGTAGAGAAATCTATGCAGACATTATATCAAGCTTGGCAAAAGAAAAATGTGTATATTTTATATAACTATAGAAAAATTGACAAAAATAATGTACAGCATATTGACATACTCTGAGCTGAGGGCATGAAAACATTTCCTCTCCATGTACAAATACTAGTGTATAGACATGTCACTAAAACTTTTCCAGTGGCCTTATGCTGAAGTAGATAAGAAATTATTGGTAAGGCTCTGACAATACCTGACTAATACAGAAGTAGAGGCTCACAGTCATCCATTGAACTGAGCACAGGGTCCCCAATGAAGGAGTTAGAGAAAGGACCCAAGGAGCTGAAGAGTTTGCAGCCCCTCAGGATGAACAACAATATGAGCTAACTAGTACCCTTAGAGCTCCCAGGGACTCACCCACCAACCAAGGACTATACATGGTGGGACTGATTGTTCTGGCAGCATGTGTATAGTAGAGGATTGCAAAAGTCGATCATCAATGGGAGGAGAGGCCCTTGGCTGTGAAGGTTCTGTGCCCCAGTGTAGGGGAATGCCAGGACCAATAAGTGGGAGAGGGTGAGTTGGCAAGCAGAGGGAGGGGGGAGGCAACAGTGGTTTGTTCTTGTTATTTTTTTTTTTGGTCTTTTTGTTGTTGTTGTTGTTGTTTTAGAGGGAAAGTGGGAAAGGAGAAATCATATGAGATGTAAATAAAGAAAATATCTAATAAAAAATAAAATAAAATAAAGAATTGTATAAACACTTGAAGGAGGCTTCCAGTCCCTCACTGAACAGCATCACTGACAACCACAATAATAATGCTTCATCTCTTTGAGGCATTGCCTCTGGAACAGATTAATGATTCAATCATCACCCTATGGAAGAACTTAGAAATGTAGGTTGTCAGCAATGACCACCACAATAGTAGCTATTTGAAAAAAATAGTTATTGAAGCTAGGCTACCTTGCTTTTGTTACTAGCTATGATGTAGAAAATCATAAGGAACAATTTGAAGTTCAGAAAGGTACACGATTTATAGTTAGCCTAGCAACTTTTTAAGGTCAGGGAACAACACTGGCTGATGTGACTTATATGTTTTTAGAGTAAGAGAGATATGAATGCAACAAGCAGAGCAAGACTCCATAACAGCATAAAAGTCCCTAGAGTCCCTAGAGTCATGCCTCTCCAAGGCATATCTACCATGGCTGACCAAACCATTGGACTATATTCCATGAGTTCTAAAGGCTTTTGTACTTCCTCTTAAATGGACTTTGTCACTTTAGCAGTGGTTTATTTTTTCTTTTTCACTTATTAAATAATGCCTCACTTAATTTTCCAAATTCTTCTTGACTTGCCAAATGTCCTGACTTAACTACTCATGTGCTGATATTTGAACCCAAATCCTCTTTGCCCAATGACTTTCTCATTTAATGACAAAGAATTTAGTCAGGAAGTCATTAAAGTTGTAGATGATTTAAGTTCTACTTCTAATCAGCCTTGCCTAGGAGAAGTTGATTGAACTGTATTCATAAAGAGAGAAAATAAGTATTGTTTTCAAATTCTCTGAATCTTTCTTGATTACAATCTACATAGTGTGTCAACTTGGTCACATTTACGTTTCAAATAATACTGACTCATAACATCCTTAAGCTATAAATGAATATACCTGAAACATTCTCATCTATTTGGTCATCACATATCTGTTTTCAAATAACGCATGGACAATGTAATTAGAAGACATTTGAAGCTAATTGAAAATAAGAAATCAGTGGAATTTCAAAAGAGAAATGATTGCCAATACAAAAGAATAATCCCAGGCAAGATATATAAAATTCACAAAATAATTCATTTTAAGTACATTAGTTTCAGTGAATAAAATTAAGTTAAAACTCTTTTGACTTAAAGCTATGAGATGACACGGGGGCATAGAACACTTGCTGGGTTCTGTTCCCAGCACCCACATGGCAGCTTACAACCATTTAGTTTCAAGGGATCAAATGCCTTCTTTACTCAGCATGCAGTGATACCTCAGTACTATATATATGTGTGTGTGTGTGTGTGTGTGTGTGTGTGTGTGTGTGTATGAAGAGAGAGCTCTAATACATATTAGATAAAATATAAATAAATATTTAAAAATAGTTTTAGAAAGAAAATGGAATGGTCGCTGAACATGGAAACAAGATAAACCAATTTATTAAATTGGCATATTAATGTCCCTAAGGTCTTAATATTTAAAATAACAATATTGCACAATTGCAATCAAATACAAGTAGAATCAAAGACATTCTCTAAAGTGTCCTTTCCAATGGCAGCCATCAAGCAAACACTGATCAAAGCCAGATTACCACCCAGGGACTGACACAGCTACTTCTGAAGTTTCTTGGCTATCTAATCCCAGAATGAACCTGACACTGCTACTTATACTATACATTTAAAAATTAAATGCTTTCAACTAAGTATTTACCCCATCATTACTTCACATTAAATATGTTCATAGATTATCTGGAATACTCTATGAAGTCAACACACTCTGTCAACCTAGTATCCTTATTCGAATTAGTAACAGCTTTGTTCTCAGATCATTATGGATGAAGAAATTCTAACGTTATCCAAGTAGTAATCAAAAATGGAAATGTGCTTCTATTATAATTCTATTCTAGTATTCTTCCCCAAAATAGATGATAAAAATCAGTCTCAATCTGGAGTCACTGCCAATTAAACGTGCTAATAATATTGGACAAGATTACAGTGAGCTTCCCTTTCCTGACTTATGAAACCTAAACATTGATGTAATCCTTTTGTTATAAGTGTTACAGATGACAATTAACTAAAAGAACAAAACAAAACAAAAGCAAAAACAAAACAAAAACAAAAACTCAAACCTTTGGATACTGTGTTAGTGTTAATAGTCATTTTCATTCTAATTTTTTCATTAACCTAGAAAAATTTAGATGATACAAATTAACAGCTATTTTAATAAATAGTTGGTTTTAGTCTTTCAAAAACAATAAAAATGGGAAACTCTATCTTTTAATCCAATTTTAATGCCTTTTAAAATCTCAATAAACTGAAGTATAACAGGTATGTGTGAAGCGACTTAAATTTGTATCTTTCCACTGGCTATTGATTCCATCGCTGATATCACCTGACTTGTCCTAGTTACCATAAATTTTAAATTCATTTAAAAGCTATAAGACAAGTAAGTTAATAACAAGAACAAACTATGGGCATCATAGAAGTGGCACAAGTAGTAACTAACAGAAAACTCCATGTATTCATTCTGTCAGCATGAGAGTCCTCCTCTACTGCCCTCCTGTGTAATGGCCCACAATAGGAATGCTACGCATTCCATGATTCATGTAACAAGGAGCATCCCTTCCTTTACCCTCACGATAGATTAATAACCATATTCGGAGAATTTATTTCCTTGCATGGCAAAACATGCTTTGCCAATGTGATGGTGTTGCTATCCTTGAGGTAGATTTTTGTAGTTTGATTCTGACTACTGAGGTTTCTAGGAAGAGAAAAGTATTCCAGAAGTGAAGTCACAGGAGTAGATAACAGCATTCATAGTAAAACTGAACTTGCATATGTGTACGATGAGGTAGGCCTGTGACAGAGTGTGAATGAGGGAGCCAAGGTAATTATCTTCCATTGACGGATAGCAGAGAGGGCAATAGAAGGCAGAATACCTCTTTCCAAGGCAGCCCTGTCTACCTACTTTCTTTCACACTTTCTTCAAACCATTACTCTTGCTCCTGGTCATTTCAAAGGAATAGAAAATATGTCTCTTTAAATCTAATGCCAAAACCAACTCCCTTCTTATGAACAAAACTGAAAAGTCATGCTTACAGTTCTATTCGTTTTTATTTTATTTAAACATTTTAAAATCACATTTTAAAATGTCCACTGGTAGTCCAAGAAAGAGACACGGGAGCCCAGCCTGACAAAGACTGACTCATAATAAATCGCCTATGTAGTACTTGTTGACATCATTTCCTTTCTTAAATAAAAGAGAAGATCAAAAAGATTTCTGAATTGCTTTGGTAATATCTTTCAGTGAAATCTGTGTGTCAAAAAAATTTTTGTTCATCCCAAGAGGCTTCATTTCATCCAAGTTTTCCAGTTTTGTTGAGTATAGGCTTTTGTAGTAGGATCTCATGATTTTTTTTTTTATTTCCTCAGTGTGTGTTGTTATGTTTCCCTTTTCATTTCTAATCTTGTTAATTAGGATACTCTCTCTGTGTCCTCTAGTTAGTCTGGCTAAGGGTTTATCCATTTTGTTGACTTTCTCAAAGGACCAGCTCCTGGTTTGGTTGATTCTTTGTATAGTTCTTTTTGTTTCTATTTGGTTGATTTCAGCCCTGAGTTTGATTATTTCCTGCCTTTGACTCCTCTTGGGTGAATTTGCTTCTTTTTGTTTTAGCACTTTCAGGTGTGCTGTCAAATTGCTGGTGTATGTGCTCTCCAGTTTCTTTTTGTAGGCACTTAAAGCTATGAGTTTTCCTCTTAGGACTGCTTTCATTGTGTCCCCTAAGTTTGGGTATGTTGTGGCTTTATTTTCAATGCAGCCTCTTGGGACAAACAACAGTATGGACTGACCAATGCCCTCAGAGCTCCCAGGGACTCAACCACCAACCAAGGACTATACATGGTGGGACTGATTGTTCTGGCAGCATGTGTATAGTAGAGGATTGTAAAGTCCGTCATCAATGAGAGGAGAGGCCCTTGGCCCTGTGAAGGTTCTGTGCCCCAGTGTAGGGGAATGACAGGGTCAATAAGTGGGAGAGGGTAGGGTGGCAAGCATGGGGTGGGGGGAGGCAACAGGGGTTTGTTCTTGTTGTTTTTGTTTGTTCATTTGTTTGATTTTTGGAGGTAAAAGTGGGAAAGGAGAAATCATATGACATGTAAATAAAGAAAATATCTAAAATAAATAAATAAATAAATAGATAGATAGATAGATAGATAGATAGATAGATAGATAAATAAATGGAAAAAAATTTGCTTTGCTAGGTTTGTGGACAGAAACATCTGACTTCTCTGGCCATTCATGAAGAAAGGATCCAGTGGAAGTCAATTTTGGCTCTAAGAAGGCAAGGAAAATGTTCTTATTGTGAACATTAAAACTACTGTTGATTTAATGGAATTTTTTGAATAATGAAAACATACCTCTCTGTTACCAATGGAGGTCCTGGGAAGTTTCACTGATGTGTGAAGAAGTTCCAGACTAAATAACAAAAAGTGAGCTGAACATATTGTTGTTCCTCCTTTAGGTCTGTAAACTCCTTCAGCTCCTTGGGTTCTTTCTCTAGCTCCTCCTTTCGGGACTTTGTGCTCAGACCAATGGATGGCTTTGAGCATCCACTTCTGTATTAGTCAGGCACTGGCAGAGTCTCTCAGGAGTCAGCTATATCAGGCTCCTGTCAGTAAGCACTTGTTGGCATCCACAATAGTGTCTGGGTTGGATAACTGTATGTGGGGTGGATCCCTAGGTGGTATAGTCACTGGATGGCCTTAACAAGTACCCTCAGAGCTCCCAGGGTCTAAACCACCAACCAAAGAATACACATGGAGGGACTCATGGCTCCAGCCACATATGTAGCAGAGGATGGCCTTGTGGCACATCAATGAGAGGAGAGGTCCTTGGTCTCCTGAAGGCTTGATGCCCCAGTGTAGAGGATTGCCAGGATAGAGAAGTGGGAGGGAGTGGGTTAGTGAGCAGGGAGAGGGGGGATGGAATAAAGGGGTTTTCAGAGGGGATAGAATTTGCAATGTAGATCATCTAATTAAAACAAACAAACAAAAAACAAAAAGGAGTGAGCTGAACACCAGTCCTGATCTCTCTGTTTTGCTTGCTGACTAATGATGCCATGTGTTCAGTTGCCTCAGGCTCTTCCTAGAAAGTCTTCCCCACCCTCACACATTCTATGATCAAATCATGAGAAAGAATAAACTCTTCAGTACGATTGGGTAGTCTGTCACAGCCACACATACCTTATGTAACCAACTGCAAATCATTTATCAATAAGTACAACACAGTGAACTTGACTGCTGAAAGCATATCTGACACTGAAATTGTATTAATTCTTAATGTTACATGTGAAATAAATAAAATATTTTAAATCCTAAGAAATAAAAAAAATAAAAATAAAAGAAATAAAAAAGTTTTACTATTGTAAGTAATGAAGAATAATTTTGCTATTTTAACATGGTATAACTAATGTTTTAAAACATTACATTGTACTAGTGTGGATATTTGTGTAAATGTGTGTGTGTGTGTGTGTGTGTGTGAGAGAGAGAGAGAGAGAGAGAGAGATTTAAACAGTCTCTTAATATTTACAAATTTCTCAAGTATGAAGACATAAAAATACAGTACTAAGTTATCTATTCTTTAAAAATCTCAGTGTGTTTTGCTATGTAGAAAAAAAGGTAAATTGGGAATGCTCATGTGAAGTCATACTGTGTATCCTGTTTATCTCTAAAATGTAAAATATGTAGCTTAATATGAAATAAATATATGAAAGTTTACAAATATATTTTTCATAGGTTTCAAGAATTATCAAACTTAATATAGACATTATAATTTGTAAAATCTTGAATGCAAATCTGATATGCAAACTTGAACATTTTAATGAAATTATTGTAGTTCTAAACACAATGATTCATTTTACTAAAGTTTTGAAATTTTACAGTGTTTCACTGTATAGTAAAACTCACACAGCTAAACAGAAACACTTAAAATAGTGTTATATGCTTTGTTTCAAACCTTGATGTAAATGAAATGTTTTATGTGATAATCTGTTTAAATATTTATTCTTTTAACTATAAATAATAAATATATCATCTCATAAAAATACATATGCTTTTTGCTATTCATAGCAGCAGACAACACGTTCTATTTTCTAAATAATTTATTCTCCATTAATCAGAAAGAAATAAAGATAACCTCATAACCACTTTCTATCAAAAATAAATAGTACTTATGTATACTTTGAAATATTCTTAATCAGCCTTAGGCAATAAATAGCTCAGAAACCCAACGCTATAATTTTATTTATTGCAACTTCTATTATGCAGTCAGACGGTTCGGATCATAAAGGTCTTAATGTACTTTCATCTCCACAGAAAAATAAAACTAAGAGAAAGCGTCCTTTGAAATCAAAGAGACCTTGCAAAAGGCACCAGTCAATCCATTGTGAAAATATTACCAGTCTGTCAGACTCACCCAAGAGATTTTTGTCAGTCGCCAATCTGCTGTCACTATAGAATTACAGTCCTGGTGCGGTATCAGTGCCTGCTGGTCCTTTGGGAAACAAGGCTTTGTTGGTTGAACTTTATGATTTAGTCCCAAAGGCAGAAGAAGAAAGCTTTGAAAAGGAGAAAGCACACATGCTTCCTCTAAAATTCTAAAGAGGCCCAATAAAGTCGATTTGCACATTTTGGTGCACTAAAGATTAAGTTAAATAGTCAGAACTTTTCCTGTCATGTAATTCGTATTAGCTGCATTTTGTGTGTGTGTGTGTGTGTGTGTTTCCTACAACATATTACATTATTTCAAAAATGTCAAAAGCCATCCTGAGTTTCAACATGCTTCGTTTTGCTTTATGGAGCAATTACCTGCATAACGATGAGACAGCTAACCATGAATAAACCTTTCCTCTTCTACTGTTTGAAAAAGTTGATTACCAAAGAGCATTTCTTCTGTCTTTAACATATTTGTTTTATTATTAGTTGTCTATATGTGTATGTATATCATTGTTTTGTTACATGCATGTGTGGTAGGGATGTATTGCAGAGTACAAAATAAGATGTAGGATCAACTGATGTGGGTGCTGGGATGCAAGCTCTGGTTCACTGGAAGAGCACTACTCCATCTTAACCACTGTTTGTCTTAGGGTTTCAGGTACTGTGAAGCACCATGACCATAGAAAGCAGAAAAAGGTTTATTTCACTTAACAACTTATAGTCCATCAGCCAAGGAAGTGAGAACAGGTATCAAAACAGGAGGAGGGGGTTCATAGGCCATGAAGGAGTGATGCTAACTTGCTTGCTCTTCATAGATGACTCAGTTGCCTTTGTTGTTGCTGTTGTTGTTTTTGTGTTTTGAACAGTCAGGACTACACACCTTGTTGTTATCCAGCATACAGAGCGTTGGACCCTTCCACATCAATCATTAATCTCAGGCCAGCTGGGGAAGGTATTTGCTTGGTGGAAGTTTCTTCTTTGAAAATGACTCTCACTCATGTGAGAGTTGATCTAAAACTAGCCACCACACCACCTCCAGCCCTGAGAGCTGTTCTTAGGTCTCTGTGGCACAGAATGTGTTCTCATAAAATATTTATGAAGAAGGCAGGAGTAGGTGAGTGGGTAAAGGAGCACCCTCATACAAGCAAAGAGGAGGGAGAAGAGGGGAATGGTTTAGAGGGGGTTGTGGAGGGGAAAATGGGAAAGGGGATATCATTTAAAATGTAAATGAATAAAATGATTAATAAAAATGTAAAAGATTATGGAGAAAGTAGTTCATTTGTTTTCAGTTCTTTGCTGAAATCATAACTATTAGAATTTGAACTGTCAGACATGTTAAGAGTTTCCCCAGCAAGTATAATGATTATTTTTGTATAGCTTTCTATGTGTATTCTCTTTTGATCACATATAATACTATCTTTCTTTTTTTGATATGACTACTTTGAATCCAGAATAAATACCAGGGACTTTATTCTATAATGTTTATTATGTAACACATTTTTTTTCAGTTGCTTAGAAATCAGTCCCTTCTTCTGCCCTGTAGTCTCTGAAAGTACGGACTTTTCATGATTCACTGCATAGCCTTTGCCAGATTGAACAGTGAGAATTGGCATGGCACATCTAGTTATGAAATCTCCAAACATTTTACTCAAAGAGGGGTCATTAAGTTTCTATGGAACTGGTTTTACACCAAGATGCCCTATGGTCCCTTTCTGTGACTTTCCGAGACATCCCAGAGTAGTCTTAAACTACAATATAAAAATAACACAAATGGAACACGAAGGAGAAATTTTCTGATAATTTAAAGTGAAAAGTGTTAACTTCATACACAGGAATGATTTTTTTCTTTTAGTTTTAAAATGAGATGATAATTTTGAGCTATCTGAACGTATCTGTCTTACAAGTGTTCTTATAATCTTACTTCTACTTCAGTATGAGGAAAGGTTTGGTGCAGGGAAACTACTGTGCAAATCCCCTGGTAATATTGAAGATATTTGTTTGTTCCTGGATTTTAATAATTAGAAATGTCAAGGGTGGCAGGTTTTTACTAATTTTTTTTATAAAAACATGGCAAGGTATTACTGATTTTTTCTTTTACATTTCTTTTATATTTTCACTTTCATATTTTGTAAAGAATATATTTTATATATTCTTGTTACTATAATATTTGGGTACTCATAAATTAAAAGTTCTCTTAAGCACCTGCTAACCCAGCAAAATATACCTAGAGTCCATCATATGAATAATTAAAGCTCCAAAAAATGCTATAATTTTAAAGAATATCTAGTACTTTATAAAGCCTTTAAAACATCAGCACTTAATTTTAAGCAATTTGAATATTATATTCAGAATTGATTGAAATACTTAATAGTCCCTTAGCAATGTTTATATTCATATCAAATAAAATATGTGTATATGTGTGTGTGTGTGAGAGAGAGAGAGACAGAAAGAGACAGAGAGACAGAGAGAGACAGACAGAGAGAGAGAAGGAGAGAGAGAGAGGGAGAGGGAGAAGGAGAGGGAGAATTTCCATACATCCATGCCTGCCACTTACATACAAAAATTGAAATCATTCGAGAAATTGGTGCTCCATGGCATGACATTTATTTAACAATTCAATACCATGAACAAAATTCATTTACAAGGTCATCAAAATCACTACCAGTACAGTAAGTTATTTTTGAGGAAATTGATCACAGAGTAGTCTTAAACTATGTGTATTTTAATATAGTATCACAGAAGCAAAGATAAAGGTCAAAACACAATGTTAATAGGCCGTGATGTGCTCTAAAACATTATGGTAACCAAAAATACATACCCACATCTTACACAGACTGAAGGAAAAATGTTCTAAAACGGGGGTTAGTTTGGTTTTTAAGAAAGTAGGTAAGGGCCTAAAAAAAGATAAGGGATTTGTTCTTATCCCAGGTTGCAGGTTGAAATTAACCACCAAAACTCAAAAAAAAAAAAAAAAATGTCCTAACTGGAGTACTTTTTTAGATATACTAATTTATGTGGGGTCGGCGGAGATAATTTCAAGATATCTCCATATCTAATGTCACTATAAACCATGAGTTGTTGGTTCCAGTTCACTAAAGGCTGAAGGGTCAACATATTTGTCTGTATTCAAGAGTGCAGCACCAGCTCTGCCTAGGCTGAAAGAACAAGAATGACCGGCACATCTCTCAGCTCAAAACTCAGTTATGAAGCATTGGATGCTGCATTGTTGAGCAGTGTACGTAAGATTCACAAATCTTGCAGAATTATAAATCTGTGATTGATTAGCAAAGTCTACCATAAGGAACTGGGATAGAATCACAAAGCTGTTTCAAGAATTTCCCTTATACTCTATGTATATCTCTCATTTCTAAATATTTTCTTCTCATTAATGTCAGGTCTAAACTGAGAGTAACTCATTATTTATCCTCACCTCTGATCTCATTTTAGACTTATTTAAAGGTTCTCACTGGACTCCTTTCCCTTCGATCTATTAAATATTAACTTAATATTTTTCCAGTTATGGTTGAATTTATCTCCTTAGCAATTGTTTCCCAAGAAGTCAAACTTATTCCCCTTGCAATATTTGTCTCAATTCAAGAATATACCCATTTTCTTACCATCAAATTTTCCTTCTGAAGTTTCATGCATGTGCAGAGGTGCCCAATAACTAGAGAAGTTTGATGAGATGTCTTTTTCTATCCTGTGTACCTCTTCATGTCTTAAAATGTGCTTCTACAGAAGAGATGGTGAATGAAGATCTATTAAATCTGAAGTTAACAGATGAACAAATAAGAGTTGTTCTTTGATTGTACTGACTTTGAAGCTGATTATTTTATTTAGGATTCTATTAAAGAAGTACACCTTCTTGTACATAATTTAATATGATTTATTTGAATCATTCTCAAAAGAAAATATTCTTCTGGACAAAGTAAATGGTTTACAAGAGTTTGATTTATGTCAAGATTCTATACGGAGACATTAACAGGTAAGTTGTAATGATTTCAGGGGCTGATTTTTGCCTTGACGGATAGTACTAATTCAAATATTTCTTCCAAAATCCCTGACTTTGTGTTGCTCCACTATGTCCAGAGAATTCAGGATGAATTATGCAAAGGTTATTAAAAGATTAACTCTAAATTTATCATCATCGTTTCTTCTTAGATATACAAATTAAAGTACAATAAAGGATAATAAATTCTTTAATATCAGAAGCTTCATAATACCTTAATTTTGCTACTATGTTGGTCAATAACTGGCTCAATTAACACATAAAAGTCTTACTAATTCTTTCTAAAACTTGGAAGCCTTTTGATTTCAAATTTAAGATATTACTCAGTTAAATAGCAATAATTAAGGTTTTATTGTATATGTAGCATGTATTTTGAGTTAACATAGCATATTCAAAATATTTTGTATAGTTTATACCATATTATTTTAATAAATTTATATTTTCTATAAAGAAAATTTTATTTGATACAGAAAAAAGCATTTTTGCTACTATAATATAGTTATTATTTAATCTACTTTTAAAAACAGGGAGGGGAGAAATGGCAAACATCTTGTCAATACAGAAGTTTAAGGTAAGGTTTGGGGATTTTGTATGTAAAGAATGTATAAGGAATGTAAGTTATCAAATAAGGCAATGAAATATGTTTTAATATTATTAAATGTTATCATATTGTAGAAGTCTAGCATAATTATAGTTATTGATATTAAATGTTTATTCATAATTTTTTCAATCCATTACATAACAAAATTTCATTGAGGAGAATTTATAGCAATAAAAATGATATGTGATTCTCCATTTAGTTTGGCACAGAAATAGGCTTCTTTATTATGGGACATAGGTTTAATCACAGAGTAGTAGGGTGCATTCCTCTATAAACTCTTTAGTACAGACCTTGGGGCTTAAAATAATCCTGAAGCTTTTTATTATATGGTCAATCAGGTGTGTCTAATACTGTCATGGTGCTTCACTTTTCTGAAAGAAAGTATTTTAAATTCCAAAACATTTAAATACTGATGAACATTGTTCCTAGCCATAAACAATCATAAAATCCCTCCTAAAGATTGTCTAAATATATTTAAAAATAGCTAATAGTTGGAGTAAAAAAGTCTTTTATAGGACCAAAGAAGTACAATTTGAAGAACTAAAGTATCCAAAGAACTGTAATAATATGGAAATAGCTACCGACGTATAATTGGTGTATAATATATATTTCTCCCCAGCACAACTATTGACATTTGAAAATATATTAGCAATGTTTCAGCCATTGCAAGGACAAGAATATACCAATCTAAACAATTAAATGAGATACCAACAGCAGGAAGGATCTGATGTATATATCGTTCTTTAGGGTTCATTAGATTTTTTTGAAAGAAGAGTACATCTAAGATCAACACAATAATTTTTAAACCAAACGGTAGTGCACACTAGCATTTCCTTCTTCTTATCAAAAAGTGGCACAATAGTATTGACTTTCAGGCAATACCTTATAGAGCTTATGCTTGATGTACATTTTCATAGATTTCACAGTTCTTGTGATTAAGCATTGGGCTCTACACATACTAGACAACTATTATATAGCAGAGCTACATTCCCAGCCTCTCCCATTTTCTTATTTTGATAAGGAAGCTTGCTACCTGGTTCAAACTGATTCGAATTTACTTGAAGTCCTAGTATGCCTTCAACATACCATCCTTCTGCCTTAGACTCAGCTCACTAGTACCAGGATTATAGTCTTGTTGTCACCAGTCTGAACAGGATTATTTAAACATTCACAAGTAGGTAATTCACTGGCTTGACAGGTTCCTGACCGGACAGAGGAAAGAATCAAAGAAAATGTCACAGACTAAAACATTTTAATGTGAAAAGTAAACTACTAGATACAATAAATGCTTATCCATATTGTTATATATTCAATGCATGAAAAAGTATTTTGAGTTAGAGGCTTTCAGAGTTTAAGACAAAAAAACAAACAAAAAAACGCCTCCCCCCAAAAAACAGAAAACATAAAATAAACAAGAAGGAGAAGGAGAGGAAGAGGAAAAGAAAGAAGAAGGAGGAGGAGGAGGAGGAACAAGAGGAGGAGAAGGAACAAGAGGAGGAGGAGGAG
>JADRCC010574132.1:0-12574 GCA_019843855.1 Hylomyscus alleni | reverse complement strand
AAAAAAACTTGGGAAATAAGAGAAGAGGCATGAATCTCACTCAGAAGGGCAAACTAAATAGTTATTGCAGGTTGATAGAGAGAGGGAACTGGGTAGAAAAGGAGGAGAGTAAGCAAACTGGGGTGGCGATCATGTGTGAGGAGAAATGGGACAAGAGAGGACTGAGAGGTAGAATGGAAATCAGTTGGGGGCAACTCTGTGATTAGATGGAGGTCTGAACTAATGATAAAGGGAGTCTATGGGGGTGACACTAGCTAAGATTCCCACCAGAGGGAGACACAGAGACTGAAGTGACAACTTTCTGTAGCCAGGAAGGACTTCCAAAGGAGGTCCCACAAAATCTTCAACTGAAAGTTTGTCCTGCACACAAGATATGCAGGGATAAAGATGGAGCAGAGACTGAGGAAAAGCCAACCAATAACTGCCTCAGCTTGAGACCCATCCCATATGAGAGAACCAACCCTTGACACAGTTTAAGATACTCATGCTTACAGACAGGTAAATTTATCCTGAGAGGCTTTATCCAGCCCCAGGTGGAGGCACATTCAGAGACCCACAGCCAAATATCAGACTGAGCTTAGCAAGTCTTGTGGAAGAGTCAGGGATAGAATTGAGGTAGCCAGAGGGGTCAAGGACACCACAAGAATACCAACAAAGTCAAATAACTGGGGGCTATGGGAGTTCAGAGACTGGGCCCCCAGTCATGCAGCATGCAGGGCCTGGACATAGAATACTTATACATTTGTGGCAAATGCACAGCTTGTTATTCCTATGGGTCCCCTAATAAGTGGAGCAGAGTCTATTTCAGTCTCTGTTCACTGCCATTGGATCTCCTTCCCCTCTCTGGACCACTTAGTTGGGTCCTAGTGGGAGACGTCTTGCCTATTCCTGTTGCTAGAGATGTTGTAGCATGGGGTGGTACCCAAGTAGTGGCTCCCCTTCATAAGGATAAGACTGGAAGAAGGGGATGAAGGACTATGATTGTGATGTAAAGTAAATTTAAAAAAATTATTTTTGAAAAGAAAAAAGCCTCAATCCATGTGTGTATCCAGTGTCAGTAGTTCATTATTTGTTTCTGTAGACATAATTCTACTCTTCCCCCCCATCATTAATTACCCAAAGAGGATAATCTGTAATCAAATTATACAACAAAGCATCTACTGTTTTCTGGACACAATGTCAGTGCCACTTTTAGCTACAGATATAAATGCAACATGCCTTCATCTTCCTTTCTGCTTTTAAATTTATCAATAACTTTATCTTATTGATAGCATGGGAGACCCAAATGCCAATGCCCAGATTAAGGACTTTGCCTTATTGTCTATTAATACCTCCAGCCTATTCACAATGCTATGACATCTCTTATTAATTACATCAATAAAATACTAATGACTCATGCCAGCACCTGACTTATACAAATTCAGACACTCACTGTCAACCATAAGACTGATCCTGGGGACCTTAATGGAAGAGCTAGGCAAACTGCTTAAGGAGCTGAAGGAATTGCAACCCCACAGGAAGAACAATATCAACTAAGCAGACCTCCCAGAGCTCTCAGGGACAAAACCAACCAAAGAGTACACATGGACAGATCCATGGCTCCAGCTACACATGTAGCAGAGGATGACCTTTGTCCTGTGAAGGCTTGATGCTTCAGTATAGGGGGATGTTAGAATGGTGAGGGGAGAGTGGGTGTGTGGGTGGAGGAGCAACCTCATAGAGGCAAAGATGAAGGGGGATAGGTTAAGGGTATTGCAAAGGGAAATCTGGGAAGGGGGACAACATTTAAAATGCAAATAAATAAAATAATTTAAAAAATACGGTATAACATAAAGCTACTTTAATTTAGGCTTCTGTCAGCTATGGTGAAATTACATCTATTAAACATAATGTGATGTACCTACATAACATCATATAACCATGCATATGGATATATACCAATTTATAGATATAAATCAACTAATAGTAATATATGGAATACATTAATGAATGTTGTACATATGTTTATACATATAATGTTAGAAGGAACATGTAAATTGATGCCATGCATATTTTATTAGTTTTAAATTTTTATATGTATTTTGATTTTGTACATATATAGTATAATTTTTATAAGTATATATAATGTTATTTTAGTGGAATATGTGTGTAAGTGTGTGTGTGTGTGTGTGTGTGTGTGAATTTCTGTGGACTTGAATGCATAATTAAGGTAGACTTATTAAATATTCTTATGAGTTGCTTCTAAAGACATTGTTAGAATTACTGTTTTCTCTTGCAATTTCCCATTTTGCTTCTCAAAACACAACTTCCCTATGTCAACATCTCATGGAATATATTTCTTAGTCCTACAATATTTTCACATAAAATGAACACACTCTATGTGTCTTCTTAGTCAAACGTTAACTTATTAAATACTTAGTCTTTTAAAGCTATGTGTTGAATTCAAACGCCCTACGGATAAATGAAATCATACTACATTTAAGTAGTATACTTAGAAAATTTTTCAAAAACTGTATTTCAATTTAGATATTGTTATAAACATTAATATATAGATCTACTAGGCTAAAACTGACTGCAGTAGTGAACTAACCACAAAACTTTTGAATGTAGGTGCAATAATAATCATGCAGAGTTTGTTTTTATGTCAGTAAAATAGCAAAATCAGCAAGCAAAGCTCTTCTCACTGCACTACACAGGCAGTAGTTAAAAGCATTAGGATCAAGTTATAGTCATATCAGCTTTTTTTTCCAGCTGTGTTTACCCTTTTTTGTTGAGGCAGCAGCAATCTCTTCCTTGGCTCGTTCAGCTTCTGCAAATTCAGTTATTTAAAGAATAAGCAATGGCTGTCAAGAGTCTTCAGAACAATAGCATATAGTATTATCGTCGGACTAGAATATATTTAATCAAAACAAAATGCATATAGTGCCTGAGACACATGGGGGGAGGAGGAGAAGAGAGAGAGAGAAAACATTTGTATCATGTTTTGCTTTTTAATAAATGAACTCTATGCAAAGTCCCTTCCATGGTATAGCTATATGATATCAAAACTTTATTCTCATGCATTCTTTTTGCTGATAAAAAGTGTCTTATTACACAAAAATAGTTGTTAAAGTATTAGTATTTAATCACAGTGTAAGTGATTTACAAATTTTGGAGAAAACCTCATAAAAATCTTCTTTGTTCAGTTTTTAATTAGGTAGATGGTCAAGAATATTTGGCTTGGGAAGCTGAATGTGAACAGTATTAAATATTACCACAATATGATTTTTTAAACTTCATTGCTTCTTTCAGAAATAATAACAATTTAAAAGGCAAAACCTATGCTACGTGGGGTGCTTATTTGAATATCTAATAAAGAAAATAAGAAAGTTGCACTAAAGATAAATATGGAATCTGAGCCTAGAACAAAGTATTTCATTTTGAAGCAAAAATAGTTGAAGCTTTCTACAGTTTGTAGGGGGAAGAGAAAGCATTGATGAGATAATGAATCTTTGTAATGCTTCTCATCTTATAAACATTTCATTATTTGAGGTAATATTTATTATCATATATTTATACTGTTAGTTTTATTAGCATTTATATATTACTACTACTTGTTATAGTATCTATTGATAAAGATCTTAATTTTAGCATAACAAAATACAAAATCTTTTTAAATTTGCAGCTTGGATGTTTTCCTAGAGGGTTTTAAACCTCTCCCTGTGTTTCAAGAAAATGCCTTTATACCTCACTACATACATATTTTAATGGACTTTTCTCATCTAGGATGACAGCACTCCCTCTAAGAGACAAACACCCCCTAACATAAAGCTCCTTATCAGACATGAGAAGTCCTGTTTTGAGTTGTTTGCCAGAACTATCTAAGTAAGTCCCTAAATATTCCATCATTCAGTACTCATGTCATTGGCTACAGCCCAGAGGTGAAAGCTAAGTTACTACTGCTGAAGATGCTCTGTACTTCAGAAAGAGGGTCCAGAGTCCCCTGAGCTAAAATTTATCCAAATGCTCTCTCTGATCTAAATTCCATAGTACCAGAAAGCACCTGGCAAGCTTCCAAAGAAGAGAAGCAATGTACTGTTCTACACAGCTATGATTCCTACGAATCATATCAATGATCATCATGGCCTGACAACTGTACAGATTGGAAATAATATCTTTTCAACCAGAAGTATAGCATGTTTGGTACTGGAAACCTACCTAACTATTCTTATGAAGTCATGAATACTGCAGGAGGCTCTACAACAACTAATTTAGTAAATGAGAATAAGACTATATTCCTTGTTCTTCCAGAAACACTTCAATAGTTTTCAAATAATACTCCATTTTCTTGATATAAATGGCTGCCACTCTTTCAATGATAAATAGCTAAATTCAAAATTCCCTTACTCTTTCTCTAGCTCCTCATCTAGGCTACTCCAAATATTTCTAAGTTACATTTTAGTAGAAGAAGAGATTACACATATCAGGACACTGCAGTTAGACTGATCAACCTGATGTTGGCTGAACATATGAAAATATGTGCAGGGCTAAAATCAGAGGGCAAAAAATGTTTGTTGGCATTTTAAATGAATTGATATAGACAAAAGTTCAGTTTTGTCTGCCCCAAAGTAAATATTTTGTTAATAACTCAATTGACTGGAGGTTATTTGTAGATAGTGTAAACTATGTGATCTATAACCCTAAATTACTCAATGTGGAAAGAAATGAAAACAGTAGTGTTTCCAAAGAGCACTGATGTGTGATATAATCATTCACAATAAAATAGTGACAATGTCATCATATTTTTAGTAAGTAGTGTGAACATAATGTACTTTTGAAGAACCACTATGGATAGTATTACATTTGTTACGTAATCTATACTCCAAAACCCCAATTGTCTTGTCATCTTCTTATTTAGAGATAACTAGTCATACTATCAGCCACAGCACCATTCTATCTAATGTTAAAAGTGACACATACTCAAGTAAATACATAGGGTGAAAAATGGTTGTTTAGACACATTTTTGGCTTGTATTTGGATAGAGAAAAGAATCTATATCAACTTGTAGATATTTTGAATCTAGATTTGGAATTTCTGCCTCACTGAGGACTCTTACTCCATCAACTTCACTTTGTGACATTGTAGGAATACTAAGAGCCCCTTTTAGAACTGTATGATTGAAACATGGAGGGGTTCTATTTTTGTCAAGTCCATAGTACCCAAGAGAAACTTCACTTCAAACTGATAAATGTTTCTCCTACAGTGATAGTAACTATTCTGCAGGAGCTCAGGTAGATGGGTCCTCTCTACTAGTGCAGTCTACTTTCTAACTATGAATCCAGTGTTATTTCTCCTTTCTGTCAATCCCACCTCTCATTTTAAATTCAGTGCTATCACATTGACTCACATCTGTACTTGATCAGTGTTAATTTATCTGTATATCTAACTGTCTTACATAACATTGTTATTTAAAATAATAGAAACCATATTACAGATAGTCAGGTAATACCTACAAATTGCAAAATACAATATGAACAAGCTAAAGCATTTTCAAAACTATTCATAGTATGCAACTTTCACCTTAGGCATTAGTCTTTAGTTGTTGATGGTCTATAGTAACTGTGTTAAATCTGTTATGTTTAATGATTTTAGTATCAAAAGACCAGCTCATAGATAAATGTGTAACTTATGAAATATTTTAAATTAATTTTGTAGTAAAGAGTAATGTTTATGTCAGCCTCAATGCTCTCAGTTGCATAAAGGGTTGACTATTACCTCTTTACATTTTAAATTGGGTTTATATACTTTGACAAGCTAGTCTAATAGTTTACTGCAAAAGATGCTTATCTCTTCAAAATGTGATTGGACAGTATTTCACAGATGGATATAATTTCAGGCTCTTTTTTTTTAGATGAATAATTTTATCTGTGTGTCATATTTCCTCATGAGAATTGCTAAATTTCAGAGTAATTTTCAATCTAAATCTTTTTATGAGTGATGTAAAATTATCAATTTCATTTTGTACATTTTTTGATTATGCATTTGTATAGCTTAGTATACTAAATAATCTGTGGTACGAAGTTCCAGTTAGCCTTACATTCTACTTTTAACTCCAGCTTTGTTTGAAAATATAAACAGAATTATAGGTAATGAATAACTACTTTTTATTTTTTTAAATTTTTATGTGTTGTATGTGAATATGTGTGAGTATGTGTGTATAAATCTCTGTGTGTGTATGTGTGTGTGTGTGTGTATGCCTATGCATGTTCATGGTTTTGTATACCCATTGATGGCAAAGAAGGACATTGGAAGCCCTGCAACTGGAGTTATAGGCAACTGTAAACCATCATGAGTATTGGAAACCGAACACAAAAGAAGAAGACTTTCTTCTTAGACTTCCATAAGAAGAGCAGAAAGTTGCAGCAAGTGTTCTTACCTGATGAATTAGCTCTCTAGCCTTTACCTAAATTGCTCTTTTAAAAAGAATAATCTGTAAGTTTTAATGTGATAATTGCAAATGCAATGTTCTAGTTTTAAATAATATCAAGCTAACTAATTTTTCCCAATTATTTTGTGATATATCCATTAACAATATACTGTTTCAAAATAAACCATAGAGCTCCTTTATGTATCAGTGCTAGGGTCAATATGCATGCACCTTTAACTCAAACAGAAATATAAATGGTTTGTATAGTGTATGCTGCTTATATTCTACCATTAATCCTATATATAAAGCATAAGAAAATTAGTTATAAGGAAGTTATTGTTATTGACCTCAATATTTATAAGTGTATTTATTATTACAGTATTGAAATAACTGTATTTTATCCAATCAAAAAATAATAAGCAAAAAATCAGCATTTCTCCTTAAGCATGAGAGCTGTCACTGATAACTTATCAGTTATCAGAAAAAAATAATCTAAAGATATAAACAATAAAAAAGAACTGAAACTCTACAAAAATTTTAATAAAGTTTTAGGATCTCTACATTTCATTAAAAATGAAACTTTCGTAGTCAACAAAGCTACTATATTATTCATTGGGATCCTTAAATAATTAATTAGAAATATATAATAAAACTGTATTTAATTCGGTGGGAGAAAAAAGGTGAATGTAGAAATTACAATCTAAATAACTCAAAACTCACAAATTTAAACTCTCAACAAATTTTCATAAGAATAAGCATACAGAATAGAAGAAGAGTTATTTTATATGCTATTTCACAAGTGGGACTAAACAAATCAGCATTAAGATGGTCTACAGAAGAACATATACGTGAGTAGGCTGCTAAACCATACTATTCTTATCAAGCTTTGTTCAACATACTTGCTTTTCTGTGTTTTTCACTTGGACCTGCAATAACAAGAAAGAAACAAGCCTTCATTAATTAATAGTCTACCTTCACTAAAAATAAATTTGAAGATTTCTTGTTAGAAAGATAGAAAGTATATTAGAAACTGAAGCAAATTATATCTGAGAAGAAAATGTAGACTTGCAATTTTCTTTGCTATGCTCTAACATGTATTTCAAAGTCCACAGATTTGTCAAGAAAGTCCAAGCATCTTTCAAAAGTGCTCATACTTCATTGACAGGGCTTTCAATAGTCATCAAGTGGTCTGATTGCTGCCACGTTTAGAGAAGTGCATTTTCTAGAGTCTACAACATTTCCCCAAAAGTATAAATTAAGTTGATAAATGATTCAGTAACATCATTTTTAAAAAAATTAAGTAGTTAGGCATGAAGGTACACCACTTTAATCCCAGGTCTCAGGAAGTGGAAGCAGGAACATCTCTGTGAGTTTGAGTCCAGGCTGGTCTACATAGTGAGCTACAGGTCTACATAGCCCAAGCTACCTGGAAACAACTTGTGTTAAAAACAAAGCAAAATGAATTGAAAATACCCAAGTGTTAGAAAACTGCTAAACAGTATTCATACCTGGAGATGAATGTACACTCACATTAACTGATCTGCTAAGTACTTAAATTTCTCATTCAATACTTGTGTATACTTTTGCAGGTTGTCAATTACTTACTCTCTATTTTAGCTTTCCTCATATATATATAAATATGAGTATGTGTTGTCTCACTCACTGTGGGAATGTACTTCTACATAAATAGGCTTCATTGTTTATTTTTTATTTGTTCATTGTTCATTGTTTATTTTATTGTAGAGAAAATTCCTTTTCTGAGTTGCAGTAGCTTGACCATTAATGTGAAATAATAACACATACTATTATGTCATCTCTTAAATGGTGTGTTTGAAAATTAGTGTTTTTAAAACTTTATAACTAATTATTCTGTTTAACATTCTTCTCTTCAACTAGTAAACCATTATAAAGTAAGAGTTTATACATAGGCTATAATTTAGCCATATTTACTTGGTTATTGACATAATATTAAAAGGATGTTATTTAATTTTAATTATAATTGAATGGGATATGAGCAGCTGGCAGACAATAATTGATGCTACATCTCCCTTCACACGTGCACACTCACTGCATGTTTGCTCAAGACTTAACACCTATACTACCCAAAGGTTAAAGCTTAAAACCTGCACAAATATGTAAAGTTACATATCTTGCACACACACATTCACATATCCTACACACATACACACACACTCACATATCATATATATATATATATATATATATATATATATATATATATACACACATATGTGTGTGTGTGTGAGGTGCATATATATATATATGTGTGTGTGTATATGTGTGTGTGTGTGTATACACACAAAAGAGAGAGAGAGAGACAGACAGATAGACAGACAGAGATAGAAACAGATAGAGACAAAGACAGAGAGAGACAGAGAGAGAGCACAAAAGCTTCTAGAATATTATTTGAAAAATTTTGGCCAAGAAATTATAGGTGGTGTTTAATACAAGACTTAATAAAATATATTTAGGAATTTTCATTTGAAATAACTTACCTGATCTGGTTAAATTTTAGAAAGTTTTTGAAAATGATTTTGTGTCCATATTAACTGTACTTCTATTTTCTGTTGTTTTATTTGTCTGGTCTGTTGGTTCTGATTTCAATTTTCCAATCTTAGGATATTGATATAGTGAGAGCAACACCACAGAGCCACAAAAATGTTATTAAGTGACATTATGAATAGGGATAAAGTCTTTTTGGAGCTGAATATTTTTTATTTCAAAAGTAAAACAATGTGAGGTGCATTTACAGAAAAAAGTTTTATTCTTATTTTATCTCGTTAGCTTTAATTATAAATCTATCTATCTATAAATTGTGTCTCTAATGGTTGTTCCTGATTACCAGCTTCATATAGACTCTAGGAACACTGAAGATACAAACCATTGTGCATATCTGTGAGCCATGATCTATGTCAGATGAGTGGAAGTGGGACAACACACACTAGCTGTGGGCATCCATGGGCTGATGATCTGATGAAAAGGAAAACCAGACTGAAAACAGTAGTCATTACTTTCTCAAGATTGACTGTGGATATAATGTAACTTACTACCTTTGCCTTGATGGATTATACCCTTGAACTCTGAGATTCTTCTCTAAGTTGCTTTTGTCTGGGTCTATTTCCAACAGTGTTTCTTAGACATTGTATAAAGAGATGCCCAATGATCTTACTAAGATGCAGAATTTTATTTAGTTGTTCTGGGGTAGAACCAGATACAAACAAAACTGATATCTCAGAGGATCTGGTACTGACAGTTCATAGACACATGTTTAGTAACTAAGATTACAACATTACATTTGCTCTCCCTTGCCTCAAACTGAATTGATACTGATTCTGGCAAGAGCTCAGAACACAAAGAGTGAGATGAAGTCATTTCCTGTCTTTATATGGCATTGCCTTTATAAGCCTATCTCAGGCTTGCCTCCTGGGAAAACCAATTGAGGTACACGAGTCTCACTCACCTAGATGTTCCTTTTTTGATGTCTTTGCTGTATGAAAAAGGAAGAAAGAGGGAAGAAGGTGAACAAACAATCGGTGACAGACGTTAAAATTCAGTATTAAGGAATGAAATAACAAAAATTAAAAATAGAACATTAAAATTGTTACCTGGCTCTATGTGTTTTTCTTTCTTTTCCTGTTCTAAAACAGATTATCATTGTTAATATAATTATAATTTTATGTTTTCTAAATAAGTTGTTTTAATACAGACAAACACGCATTGTTGATCCTAGACCACAGCAACTCATGAGTGTCATAAAATGATGACACAAAAAGCTCATCCTCAGGATAGCCTTTTCTCCCTAGTTCAGTGAGTGTGTTCTGTTAGCATAGTACTGAAATATTCTGAATATTAAGAAATTTTTTGGAAGTAGAAACCAGAAATATAATGTAGATTCCTTGAGGAAAGAAAACTTTTAGCTTACTCTTATTTTATAATAACTTCAATTAAAGTTTGGATAAAAATGCCAGAGCCAGGAATTGGAAGAGGGTGGGGTGGTGAGCAGGGGTAGGGGAGGGAACAGGGGATTGTTTTAATTTTTGGGTTTTTTAATTTTATTTTATGTTATTTTTTATTTTTTCTTTTGGAAGGGAACCTGGGAAAGGAGATATTGTAAATAAACAAAACATCTAATAAAAAATTTTAAAAAATAAGTGCAAAGTATAATTACTATAATTGCTTTAAAATAAGTTACAGAAAGTTGAATCTAGATGCATTTTATACGTAATTCCTCTTCCAATACTTTCCTTGGAGATATATTTAGTGACAATAGGACTTTGATGGGAATATTTAAGTACTAAGATAAAGTGAGAAGGCAGGTGGAAACAAAGCAAAGACACTAGTATGTTACACTAGAATCCTCTTTAGGTGGTGTTTCCTTCAGAAACTTCCTTATCCACATTATGAAAAAAAAGGAATGATTTTTTTCTCAAGATAATTTGTCACAATTATTATAAATAATTACTATTTTTATAGGAGATGCTGTCAATAATTTGATTTTTTATGTTATTTTTATGTTCTGATTCTTATTTTGACTTGACAACTTGTCAATTTGATCAAAGGAATATCCTTGAGCAGTAATGATAAACAGGAAAGTAAAGTAAAAAGCAGGGGAAAGGCTTAATATTTTATGTAGTGAATGAAATCAGAAGATGAGAAGATGTTTACATTGAAAGAATTCCATATACCACATTTTAGGATGAAAGAATGTCACAGAATCTTTTCTGGCCAATGCATCAAACTCTCCTTGTTTTTCAAGCCTGTACTACCATATGTATTTTAGGCAACATAGTCTCTTCTGACACTGTTGCTAACAGGGAAATAAATGAACAAATAAACTGAACAAATGTTAAAGGGCAAAAATAAAAGTGTGTTGCTTAGGTAAAGTTAAACATCTTGAATGCATTCCTAAAAGTACAAGTAGTGTGTTGAACAATTGTTATTTTATTTTATTTATTTCATCTTAACTAATTTTTCCAGTGAGTCTGTAATCCTTGTAGGGAGAAGGAATGTGAGCATGCCAAAAGATTTGTATATTACAATAATAATAATAATAATAATAATAATAATAATAATAATAATAATGAATAATCTGGAATACAAGAGCCATTGAGTATTTTCTAAAAACTGATCACAACACTAAATATACTAAATTTATATATATAAATAATAGCATTTCTCAAATCTTTAGTTGCTTCTCTGTTTATGCTAGTTTATGGTATGGTTTCTATATCTGTGTGTCAGATATCATACCAGCTGTATACACTTAACAATCCAGGCATAAAGTAATGTATACTGCTCTATAGACAAATTGCTCCCTACTGCTGGTTTGTAGCATAATTTCACATTTCTTTCCACAGGATATTTTAGAGCAGTTTTATAATAGAATGTTTCAATGCCCTAGCAACCAAAATATGCATATTTTTAAGTTGACATACATTTTAAAGCAGAAGTTTTGAACGCCAATGGAGCCAAACATTTGTCCTGTTAGAAGTGTGCTAATTTCAATGACTGTTAAATTGTCCCTTAAGCATACTAGCTATACTTACAAAAACAGAGACCTAGAGATATATAGCAGGTAATATCAATAGTACATTGTATAATTGTAGATGATCCTTAAGAAATGGATTGCTAGCAATTTTATTCCAATGAGCTTATAACACTTTTATGAAAATTGAATATTAATATATCAAAATATTTGTAGGTTACAAGTGTTACATTCTAAGTAAAAGAATAAGACCTAGGTGGAATGTTAATTCCTAGGCAACTGTTAACTTGTTAGCCTGCCATTATAAGGAACCTTTCTCCTATGTTGTTTCTGCAGTTACTAAAAAGCTTTCTCATGGCTAAGTTGATTACATATTCTATTATGTACCCTGGGAATAATAAGCTTAAATCCAAAGCAACTCTCAAGCAGCACTTCCTGCATCTGTGTATATGCTTTTTATGGTATTTGCTTTCACAAGTTGCCTCTGGGATGGACTCCAACATCAAAGAGATACCTGCATTAATATAAGAAACTATTTTGTATGACTTGAATTTTGAGATATGGTCAAGTAAAGTTTAAGCCCCCAAGTCCTCCCTAGGAGCTGACATTCTATTTGGCCTAAAATGTAGGTAACTTAAATCATGACTTGCAAGTTACTACA
>JADRCC010574131.1:7045-21612 GCA_019843855.1 Hylomyscus alleni | reverse complement strand
TAAATGTACATTGATAGTTGGAGAGTTGACTCAGCCATTAAAGGCTCAAAATCGAAAATATAAGAGAAATATCTATTCAATATTCTGTATTTACCATTTGGGACAAGTATACATTCTGAATATTAGGCTCCTATCTTATAAAGACATAGTAAAGGTTTTACTGTACTGATTCTACTAAATGAACATAGCTATAATATGACTTCTAATGACATTCTGCTACACTTATAATCAGTGCCTTTCTCATCAATCATAAGATAAATTTTCTTTTGAAACAGATCAGAACAAACACAAACACCCACTCAGAGGAAAAAAATCAGAGAATGAGAGACATAAATCAACCCTTCCCAAATTCATGAATCTATGAGGCAAAGGAGGTCTAAAGAGTGTACGAACCAGAGGGAATGGAAGACATCAAGGAAGCAGGTCTTATAAACACAAAAAGACCAACACATATGTGAATGTACAGAGACTGAGACAGCATGCACTGAGCCTGGATTGGTCTCTACCAATTAAGGTCCTAGTGGTGAGAACAGAAGTGGTGAAAACATGCCCCATCCTTAACACATACACCATCTTCTATTGGTAACCACTTGCAGATGAAAGATTTGGCTCTATCCAAGAGAGTCCTACAGAGGAAATGACCTGTTGCATGCCCAGGAGCACATGAGAAACATTAAACTAAATCAACAATAAATTCAGAGGTTTCTTGTCTCATAAGATCACATCATGGCATTTTCTTGTCCCCACCAACAATTTCATTTTCTTCTCAAAGTTGTATCTTAATGTGCTCTTGATGTCTCCTTAGTTCAGAGAAACAGATAGACATAAAGAACCATTATATAAAGACTGAACTAAATGTAGCTTGTATAGCTTGACATTATATTATAATGCAGTTTGAATGTGCTATTAAAATGAAATTTTAAATATAATATTTTTGATGAATTTATTGATAATTGTGACCATTCTTGCTAACCATTCTACTCTTCTTCAAATACCATTACTCATGCCCCTTTTCAAATTAGATTGTTTTTGTTTGTGTGTTTGTTTTTGTGACTCACTGAATCCAATTAGTCTTTCCTCTAGACACATTGGTATGACGCCATTCTGTAAAATATGATTAACCTACCAGGGACAATGCACTACAAAAAAAAAAAAAAAAAAAAAAAAAAAAAAAAAAAAAAAAAAAAAAAAAAAAAAAAAGGAAGAGGTGAAGTACTGTCTGACCCTCCACTATCCATGATGTAGGTTGACTGGCTTGACTTGCCACAGCCAAGTACAGTTGCTGTGATTTCATGAGAGCAGTGATTCTCTCATGTCCAGAAGACAATGAATTACTCTGTTCTTCTTGGACCTCTGGCTCTTTGAATGTTTCAACCCCTATTCATTGGTATTTCCTGGATCTTGAGGAAAAAAGTACAATAAAACATCCATAAATGGCATATTTATTGTTCTTTGCACACTATTCATTTGTGAATCTCTCATTTAATTGACTCCTACTACACAAAGATGCTTCTCTGCTGCATACTGAGAGCTGTAATAAAAGACATGCACCTACAAGCTATTTTTACTAGGCTTTGCACTATTGCTCTCACCCTAGCCTGGAGTTTGGTTGTTCTTCTTTGTTTGCTTGTTTTTTTGTTCGCTTGTTTCAGAATATCCCTTAAGACAATGAGCCAAGCATCGATTGAATAGTTAAGAGTGTCATGTCTTTCCTGCTTGATGGCCAATAAAATGTCATAATAAATGTCATGACAAATTTAAGAACAAGAAGCATCTTCATGGCTAAGACTCATCATTTTTTTTCATAACAGTTGACCTCTTCTGTTTACATAGCTGTTTTTCAGGAGATTTCTCCATGTGGCCCAACCACAAACAAATGAAGAATCTTTGTTAGTGTCAGGTGTAATTCACAGAATTTCTATCTGGATAAACAGTGTTAGAAATAGATTCTAAACCCTGGGAAAATCTCTACTTTTTTGTTTGAATATATATTTACTGGCAAGTTCGCAAAATCAAAAATTAATATATGAGAAAATGTTAACTCAAGCTTAATAAATTTCCAGAAAACTGGCAGGACTGAGTTGGATAGCTCCTACTGTGACTGGAAATATGACTCAGTGGGGAAGTGTGCTTGTTGTGATAAGCCTGAGGAACTGTGTTCAAATCCCCAGAATCTACATAAAAATATGTATAGTCACATGTGAATTTATAACCTCAGGAGTATAGAGAGTAGAAGCAGGATGAGCTTATGAGATTACTGGTTTACAGCATCACCCTAAGTTTAGTGAGAGTCCATGTCTTAAGTGGAGAAGATGGAAATACCAAATAAAATCCTGACATGCTCTTCCAGCCTTAATCCATGCAAACTCACATATATACAGTATAAATTGCATTTATACATACAATACAATAAATAAAACCTTATCTTAGGAGGGCATGTTAGTTTTAACATGCTTGTCACAATTAGTGTTACTATTAGGAGGTGAGGCCTTGTTGGAGTAAGTGTGTTATTGTGGGAGTGATCTTTGAGACTTTCCTCTTAGCTCTTTGAAGACAGTCTGCTCTTGGCTTCCTGTGGATGAAGAGGTAAACTCTTACTTCTTCCAGGCCCATGTGAGTTTAGATGCCTCCATGCTTCCCATGATGATAAATGCCTCAATTTCAGTCCCTGTAAGCCAGCCCCAATTAAATGGTGTCCTTTAGAAGAGTGGCCTTGGGCATAGTATCTCTTTGTAGTCATGGAAATCCCTCACTAATAAAGAGGGGCTTTGGAGGTAACTGTTTCTTTCCTCAGTGAGTAAGTAGCCTGTTATGTTGGGTGCTTCACCTGAAGCTGTTATCCTTTGCATTACAAATAACCTCTAACTATGGCACAAGACTTGTTAGAGCTAAGTTTTAAGTTTAGGCCTCCTACGAACTAATCACTCCCACTTTGGATTAAAATTTTCTGCTGCATTTCTCCCATTATTTCTCAAAAGGACACTCTAGCTTCTTTGACTCACCCTACTATGGACAGGATATCTAGTCTATTCTCCATTGGCTAATCAGTCTGGTGGTTTATGATATCCATAGAGTCAGGCCATTTCAAACAGGACTTAAAAGTTTATGTGACCTTTGAGTTTTAAGTATGGCCTAAGGCTCCTCCAAGTTTGAACATCTAGGTTTGGAGGTTGCCTAGATGAACTCTACAGTATCTGTATTACAGAGACCACAGTAGACCACAGCCTTCCTTAGGCTCTTAAAATAATATATGTAGCCTATCTCTAGAAGCTATATCCTTGGAAGAACTGGCATGTGACAAATATTTTTAGTTGAATTATGATGTTTCTATGGCTCCTTGTGCACAGGTGATTTTACTAAAACAGGATGTTTTTCCCTCAAATTGCACAGTGCTATATTTTGCTGACAACAAACAGTTTAGTATCAAACTCTAGATGTTTGAATTGCCACCAGCTCATGAAGTCCTTCTGAACTCTCTCTCCTTCTTGACTCTCACCCATTGTCTAGCTGCTCTGTCTAGTAGCTTGTGTGGGCCTACCTATGGGATTACTTGGTGTAGTTTCTCACTGATATGTTTGGCACTAGCCATTTCTCATCTGTGGTTTTAAAAATATTTAAAGGTATTTGAATGTATGTCTGGAGAGCTGCTGGATAACCCAATGAGTGACTTTAACTATTTTGTCCATATTCTCATTATATAGGGAATCAATGTTTATAATTTCTCAGATATGAGTTGGAGAAGAGGCTATGTTTCCAGGAATATTCTGCAGGCTGATTGTCCTGAAATCCTCATGGCTGAGACATCTTGGAAGATTTCATCTTGCCTCCAAATTAAATTATTTCTGGCAAAACATATTTTTCCTCCCATATCTTAAACAGGCATCATCTCCTTTAGACTTTACTATTGCAAAGAAGGCACAGATTTGGTGTCCTTGTTTCCTACAGGACTCTACTTCAGTTAATGGGAGATTTATGGAAATCAAAGATCAAGTGCACCACCCTCCATTTGATCAATAATTGAATATATTGAATGGAAAACTCTATTTTATTTCGCTGTGAACCAACAGTCCAGTGCCAGTCTTATTAAAATATTTATTATGCAAATCATCTGTACGTATGAATTTTATCCCATTTACTTAACATTTAATAATTTCAATTATAGAATATTACAAAAGTATAGAGATGACTTACAAAAACATCTTTCAAACATGAAATTTACAGAAATAGAGTTTGTACATTACTTCCCAAACATCCTTATATATTAGTTCTTTGCCTTATTACTGTCTGCCACTGTGTGCTGGCATGCTTTCAGATACTGAAGCAGCTCAGTTGCCCATTTTAAAGGAAAACAATTGCAGTGTGGAAGAAACGGTCAAATAAGCCAAACAGGATATAGTTCATACAAACAATAAAATCCTTCTTTAAAGAAAAGCTTGAAACATTAGCTTGTGTAATAATGTCCCACAGCAGCCAACAGTGCAGACAAGTCAAACAAGAGTCTAATGACATCTTACATACCTAGTAGTGGGGACTGTGAAATCTTCATTATTAAAGTAACTTTTATTCTCCTGTAGTTATTGTCATTTTAAAGGCTTATTGCCTCTGTTTGCTAAACTAGGCCTAGTCCCAGAAGCTTCTGGCCTCTGTACAATCTTATCAAGGTCTAGAATGTTTTCACCCTCTGAGACTTACTGTTGAATAAGCTCAGTCTTTCTTCTTATCTCTGATCTGCCTTTGGCTGATTCAACTCAGCTGTCCTGTGTCAAACCCCTCCTCAACCTGACTGATTCACTCTAACTACTTTTTACCTTTTCTGCTAATTGTTCTGTTTGGTGTCATATGAACTTTGGCAATCTCTTCTAACCCTCTGGGTCCTTCTTATTTCCTGGCTCACACAGTCGTTACCTGTGTCTAGCTTGTTCTCTGTCTTTATCTTGTCTATATAAAACTCTTCTGGTAAAACTGCTCCTTTGTCTCTCTTTCTATCCTGCTTTCTTAAGTAGGTTCTCATTCCTCTCTCTTTGAGTGTGGGCATATCCCGTTCTGCCAAATCTTTTCTGATTTGTCACTTCATCTGCTACTCAAATACATAACACTTTTTTCTTTTTTCTTTTTTTTTTTTTTTCCGAGACAGGGTTTCTCCACATAGTCCTGGCTGTCCTGGAGCTCACTCTGTAGACCAGGCTGGCCTCGAACTCAGAAATCTGCCTGCCTCTGCCTCCCAAGTGCTGGGATTAAAGGCGTGTGCCACCATTGCCTGGCATGTGTGCTTTCTTCTACAAACTAACTTTATCTTCATTGTTTGGGATTAAATGTGTATACCAAAAATATGTCTGTATCCTAACTGACTTCTATTAAGATTAGATTTCAAGAACATCAAAGCACATAACATAACAGAATTTGCAACCAGCACTGGCAGGGGAAATTTTCCTCATAACAGTAGTTACAGCATATGAGAATGTTCCCTTCTAACTTTAGTAATAGCTGGCTAGACAGGCTTCAGTTTCCCAGGCCTTAACATCCTTCTCAGGAAAATCTGGGAAGAGAAGGAAAGGAATTCATGAAGAAAAGCATAAAAGAATGCTAGTATGTGATAGTTAAATACTCATAACTATTAGTTTATTAGTAGTCAGCTTTGATAATGTAATAGAAAACAAAAAGAGTATCTTGATTTGGTAGTTCTGGTGCAGAACCAACATTTAATTTCACACCTGTGAGCTTTTCAGAAATAAGAGCAAATTCTACTTAGTGGAGTTATGTTGGGAATCAGCTTTTTCTTTCAAGTACTTATGTGATCTCAAAATGTCCTCATGGATTTTTACTTCATACTGTGCTGTTTTTAAAGGTCATCAATGAATATCCTTCCTTGAAGCACTTAGGTAAAACTCAATTAATCCCATGTTTTCCTGCTTTACTTCCTTTGCCTCAGGAAACCCTTTAGTTCTATAATCTCAATATCATCATTATCAGCAGTAGTGGTAGCAGCAGCAGCTTTTTTGTTTTATTGGGTTTTGTTTTTCTGTTTTTTTTTGTTGTTGTTGTTTTACTGTTTTACAAGTAATGAGTGGTAGCCTCTGAGAGTGCAGTGGAATGATAAACTGAACCATCATCATGAAGCTCCAGAAAAACTAATCCTGAACTTCTATATGTGCTGGATCCATATCAAGGGTATTTTGAATAGTACAGTGGTAAATTTGCAAGTATCTGTGTGGTATGAAGACTTGTATAGTTATTCATGTATGTAACAAGAAGAGGTACAGCTGAGTCATATGGAAGAGCCACTCTTTAACTGCTTCAATAACTACAGGTCCCCAAGAGCCTGTTGCAGGAGACTTATTATTTAACCCACCTCAGCCATTAATGACTGACAGTGTTCCCAATGTCCCTTTTCTACAACCTTTTTGGTTTTTTATTTGTTTATTTGTTTGGTTTGTTTTTCTGTTGAATTCTTAGGTAGTATTTTTTTCATGCAACTATAATCTCTTTTACATATTGATGACACGGGAAAAGTCACAAAAATGTGTCAAGATGTGTGATTTTTGGCAAAATCAACTACACTATTTCAAAACTCACAGATCCAGTTATAAGGCATTTTCTCAATTTTTGATCAAGTGGGGAAGGGTCCACTGTAGGTGGTGCCATCTCTGGGCTGGTACTCTTGGGTTCTATAAGAAAACAAGCTGAGCAAGTCAGGGGAAGCAATCTAGTAAGTAGCATTCCTCCATGGTCTCTGCATCAGCTCCTGCTTCCTGTCCTGCTTGAGTTCCAGTCCTGACTTTCTTTGATGATGAACAGCAATGTGGAAGTGTAATCTGAATAAGCCCTTTCCTCCCCAACTTGCTTCTTGGTCATGATGTTTGTGCAGGAATAGAAATCCTGACTAAGACAAATTGGTACCAGCATAGTGGGATATTCCTGTGACAACTTAACCCTGTTTTGGGGAGGACTGTAGGCAGAGTTTGGAACTAGAAGAGCCATTGGAATGTTAACAGCTCTGTGAGATGCTCTATAGGAGCTTAGAAGATAATGTTGAGAACAGTGCAGAAGATGGAGGGCTGTCTTGTGAAATTTCAGAGAGAAGAATAAAGAATCTTATCACTGTTGTTGCTATTTTGATTGTGAAGATTCTGCGGTTTTGGTTAGCTGGGGCTGAAGAATCATCTGTGATTAACAAGATACCAGAACTACTAAAGTGAAACCATTGCATTACGGGGATCATTGATACTCATTAGCTGGAACTAAAAAATTAGTGGTGATTAAGAAGAGACAAGCATCATTGAGGTGAAATCTTCTGGGAGGTATTTCTGAGAGCACAAAGATGTTGTGTTCCAGAGATAGTCAAGGTTGTACCTTGTGCTGCAATAGGTCTTGGTAATGTGTAAGAGTCACCCACGTCGTACTGGTTTTGAATGCTTGAAGGGGTCATGAAAAGCAGGTGAGACTCCGTACTGTGAGAGGCCATCGAAGGTCGTTGGTAATCGAGCAGCCTCAGTTGCAATTGATGGCGCAGGACGTAAAGAGTCATGCAAAGGATTTGAGACTTGGCACTGTCAAGACCGTCTATGAGAGGCTATTGGTGAAGCCTAGTTACAGTGGAAGATAGCAGTGTTTTGGAGATGCCAGTACCATGAGATTACCACCAAGAACAACAGCATCAGTGAAGTATGGGCATCTAGAACTGCCACTCCCGCTCATCTACTCCAGTTAAATCCATAATATCTGGGGTAAAAGCCTGATTAAGGATAAGACGAGTTATGACCCCAAAAGGGAGTTTGTGTCACCTGGGTGTTCAGACAGTCGCTGGTATCTCCTAACTCAGACGTTTTCCAGATTAGTCTTTCCAATCATCAACACACCCTCTTATTTAGGCATAAATGTACCCCAAGAAATGATTCGTAAATGGCTAAGATTGGGCATTGTTTCCTGGCCTGCACATTTCCAATCTATCCTAATTTAATTCCAAGCTGTCCTTAACTTGGAATTTCTCCCAAGGAATCTGCCTTATCAGACAGGTTGTCCTCGGAGTTAGCAGCAGAGGTCAAGCACATTTCTTAGTGCAGTCCCACAGAAGACAGAACTATTTTACATACTAGAGAGTAATTGAAGGGCTTCCTTCACTCAAGGGCATTAGCAAGAACTGTTAGATTGGAACTTCCTGGTGCTTGCCTCCACCAAGACCCAGAGAATTAGCAGGAACTGCTGGATTGGAAATTCCTGGTGCTTGCCTCCAGAAGACCTAGTGAATTAGCATGGGAATACCAAATTAGCCCCAGTGGGGAGGGCACCATTGCTCTTCTGCCCACTTCACACCTGAATACCTGATCCTACCGACCTTGATGTGGAGGTTACTTGCAATCGTTCCTGACTTCAGTCTTGCTCTCTAAGCCTATTGACCTTCACTTGCCTATGTGACTCTTGTCATTCTTCCTGTTTTCTGTTTACCATATAAGCCTGGTTTTCACTTTGTGCCTGGGACTGGCACTCTGACTAGAACTAGAACGTAGATGGACTAGGACTTAGATTCATGCAGTCTGAAGTTCCCCGGGTGATGTGGGGAGGCGGGGGGCAGGACCAGTCTAGAGGAGGTGGCTGTTGCTTTAGACCCAGTGTGTTTCAGGTGACCTCAGATGTACCTCAACTACTGAGCTGCCAGATTTATCATTTCTCTTTTGCAATGACTGTAAATGTCTGATGCCATTTTTAAGAAATACATTCAGATTCAGCACACTCTTGTGTTGGCTCTGTTTGTCATTCTTTGCCTACACCTCCTCCACCTGACTAGGACCCCGTTTCTCCTGCAGGTTGAGGGAGGGCAGATTGGCTGGCCTCTGGAATGGAACCTAGAAAACAAGTTGTGTGCTACAAAGGGCAGAGCTGGAAAAGTGATCCAAGCCTTTGGAAGAATCAAAAGATCATGAGTGGATCTCAGACATTAGGCGGTTGGAGTTGAAGTTTGATTTTGCTTTTGATTGTAACTGTGCCCTGATATTTTTCCCTCTTGAGGGAAGAAAGTATTTTAGTGGAGCCCACAGTTAAGAGACTTTTAATTGTAAAAAGACTTTGAATTTTAAAAGAGACTGGATGTTTTAAAGGAGTTGAAATTTTAGTATGTAAGAATTTGCAGGGAAATTTAAATCCCACTCGCTACGGGCAGTCTGTAAAAAAAAAAATTATATATATATCACAAGCACGCGTAGTTTTGTTTTGTTTTTAGATGTAGTAACTGCTGTATTTCCTCAGTGGAAGTCGTCTTTCAGAGATATCGGCTTCTTTAGGACTCAAAACCCGTTCCTGGGCTACAGTAGAAAGTCTTGGGGCCAGAAGGCAGAGGTCACTGGACGGAATTGGTGGGAGAATAAGATCCGAGCCCCGGAGCTGAGGCTACCAGGACGTATACGGACACCGCCTCCCAAAAACTGGGATTGTAGGCATGGGACACCACACCCACCTTGGAGGAATGAAAGCTACTTTAAGAAGATTATTTGAACAGACAAAGCAGAGAGTAATGTAAGGATTCTTGTTCTCCCAAAAACTGCCAAGAGCAAAACATAGCCAGTGCCACTGTGGTTACAGAAGATGTCCTGGGAGGGAACCTATCTGCCTCGCACTTAAGGAAGCTGGTAGCCTCCAATGGCTCCTGTGAAGATCAGCCATGTAGTGTCATTTTCCTCTCAGGATCCCAAATATCCTGTGGAGAACTTGTTGAACCCAGACAGTCACAAGAGACCTTGGCTCAGCTGCCCTCAAGACAAGACAGGGCAACTGAGAGTGGAGTTTCAGTTGGAGAGGGCAGTGCCCATAAGCTATATTGATGTTGATTGACGTGGGTCGTTCTTCCTGGCCCCAGGACAGACCTTTCGTCACCCTGCTCCCTGCTACCATACTAATGTCCCTCACTGACTCAAAGGAGGGGAAGAACCGCTCAGGGGTCCGGATGTTTAAAGATGATGATTTCCTCACTCCAGCCTCAGGAGAATCATGGGATCGACTTCGATTGACCTGCTCCCAACCTTTCCACACGTCATCAGTCCTTTGGCCTGGCCTTCCTACGAGTGCGTTCCTTTCTGGACTCTTTGGCTGACCTATAGTAGATCCCTTAGCCCCTGGGAGCTCTGGGCTTAAATAGAGCTCTACTGATGTGCTGGAGTCTGATCCTAGCCCCTGGCTGACTAATCCTTCTATCTGGAGGACATGATCCTCAGACGAGCACCAAGGAAATGTCAGCGCTCAAGGGTATGTTGAAGCAGTTGCAGCCGGGGTCTCTGGGGCGGGCAGCCCGCATGGTGCTCCCATAAGGCCCCTCCAGCCAGTGTTGTAAGCCCAAACAACAGCCATGGAAAGCCAGGTCCCAGTCATCCAGAGAGTTCGGAGGCCAGAGCAGAAGAACCAAACAGGAAGAAGGATGTGGTCAGAAGGAAGAGGAGGAAAGTGCAGGAGCAAAGGTGACCGTTGTCCAACTCAAGTTCTCAGCCAGCTAGGAGGGGGACAGGAAGGACAAGACAAAGACAGCACCGACCTCAGACTAAAAGTGATGACAGTGGTGTACAGGCTACTGGACAGTGTCCCATTTGTGCAGGTTCTTTCAGTATTGAGACTCTTCCCCGGCATGCTGCCACTTGTGGAGAAAGCCCCCCACCCCAGCCAGCTTCTCCTGCCTCCTCGTCTTCCTCAGAGTCTGTACTGTGGGTGTCCTCCCCAGAGAGCTTGCCACCGCCTTCCTGGGTCCAGTGCCCTATTTGTGAATTGCAGTTCTCGGCAAGAGAAATAGAAGAACACGCCAGCATGTGTGGGGAAGTTTTTCCAGCCTGAGCAGTGACGTGCTGTTGACCCATTATGTGGGAGCCTGGGGAACGGATGGATCTCTTGTGGCTAAGAAGGGTTGGTTCCCCTCCCTCTAGCTATTACCTCAGGACTCTGCCTGCCTGAGAACACTTTGGACCCAGCTTGCTCCCATTCCTGTTGTCAAGGCTTTTTCACTATGGTAACCAATTCTCAAAGGACATTTTCCCCTTAGAACAGCTTTGGTAGAATTGATGATCTCTCCAAGGCCTCAGGATGCTATCTAGAATGTGTTTCCTAATACCCATTTTCCAGGAAAAAAAACTGAGGCTCAGTCAAAGGGGAAATATTGGCTAGAAATTATAAAGTCCTATGATGTTTTGGGAAGATAAGTGAGTCTTGAGCATGAAACTCATGAGTTCCATATGACCTTGAACTTCTGTGTCCTTCATGGGTGTCTGTCTCTGGTATGATCAAATGACTCTGAAACTTTATACTTTACTTATCAGGGCTGTAAAGTGGATCTTCAGTAACATGAAAACCCCTCATCTTCCTGCTCACATGGAACCAGAGAGATTCCTTTCTAAGGAGTAGATGGTTCTAGGCGTGGCTAGGGTTTGAGCAAATCTCATTCCAACTATTGGAGATAGTTGGACCATAATGTCTCCCCTGGAACTGTGGTAGTTCAATTCTGCTTTGAAGAATTATGCATGCTTGCTTCCCTTTTCCCCAGGAGATGTCGTTGTGTGGCACTAACACCCGTTCCCCTTATCCCCAAGGCACAAGGGCAGGGAGAGAGCAGATGGTCCTGATGAAGGGAGGGAACAGGGTGGGGCTTTGAGTGGAAATAAAAGAGGATGCTAGGCACAGTCAAGGGAGAGGCAGAGCTGGAGTTCAGGCATTCAGCCTCCGTCCACAGAGGTGGGTGCAGCCACGGATCCTCTTTCGGTAAGAGACCCTTGCTTCCCTCCGCTCCTCATCCCAGTTCCTGGGGATACAGCAGGGACAGCCTGCTGCCGAAAAAGTATGGGATATTGCTGTTGGTGGGAGAGCTCCTGGATCCCTGATCCAGAACCTAGAAGAAAAGAGCAAAGGGCTGGGCCTGGTAAAAGAACTGGACCAAACTGGACCAAGGAGGAGAGATGCTCCTCAAAGTAGAAGGCAGAGTGAGAGTGTGTGGAGGAAAGGGGACTTTTTTTTTTTTTTTTTGGTTTTTCGAGACAGGGATTCTCTGTGTAGACCTGGCTGTCCTGGATCTCACTGTAGACCAGGCTGGCCTCGAACTCAGAAATGCTCCTGCCTCTGCCTCCCAAGTGCTGGGATTAAAGGCGTGTGCCACCACCGCCCGGCGAAGGGAGACATCTTAAGGTCCTGCTAGAGTCCTCTGCATAGAGAGAGGGTTTAGAGAAAGCCCAGTTTGAAGAACCTCTGTGTGTGCATGTCTGAACTTGTCCTTCACAGAGATGAACAGCCAGAAGATGAAGTTAGCAAGCTGGGATCTGGATTCTTGCCAGATTCTGTGTGCTTGTGTACAGGTCAAGTGCCCAGTGTGGCCCTGACCACCTACTTTAATCACCTCTTTAAGGAGCTAACACTGGGCCCTGTTAGATAGGATTTTTATATGAATGGAAGTGAGCTGAGTTAACACTTCCCACACTAGCTTTTCCTGCGTGAATCTATATGATAAAATGGTGAACAAGATAAAAAAAAAGAATTTGCAAAGACTGTGGGACTTTTAAAGTTAGTTAGATTTGGGGGATGAATAAGAAAGTAAGGGTTGAGGCTTAGTGATGTGTATGTGTGTCAAGTTGTCAAGGAATCAATTGCAGTGCCTGGTTTTGTGTCTACTTGACACAAGCTGGAGTTATCACAGAGAAAGAAGCTTCAGTTGAGAAAATGCTTCCATGAGATCCAGCTGTAAGGTATTTTCTCAATTAGTGATCCAGGAGGAGGGCCAATGTAGATGGTGCCATCCCTGGGCTGGTACTTGGGTTCTATAAAAAAACAAGTTCAGAGAACCAGGAGAAACAAGTCAGTAAGTAACATCCCTCCATGGTCTCTGCATCAGCTCCTGCTTCCTGTCCTGCTTGATTTCCAGTCCTGAATTTCTTCAATGATGAACAGCAGTGTGGAAGTGTAAACTGAATAAGCCCTTTCCTCCCCAACTTGCTTCTTGGTCATGATGTTTGTGCAGGAATAGAAACTCTAAGACACTCATCCAGCTCAGGAGTAGGCTGAGTTCCACTAGAACAACCAGTTCCTTAGAAACCTCACATGAACATACCTGTCTAACTTTCTCCTCTGCTCCATATCTGACTTTAGCAGCCCGAAGTCTATCAAAACTACACCTGGTCAGGACCACTCACTTTCTGATCCTTGTCATATTGTATCTGTCGACACTAGAAAACCATCCTGTCACTAAGAATTGGACCACATTTAGAACAGACAACTTTTCCTTGCCTTTATTAAACTCCATGAGTCTGTAAGATTGTCTCTGATTTTCATTGAATGAAAGAAAATTAGTAAATGCTAATATATTTCCCCTTCAGAATACATTTGTCATCACCTAAAGGGAAACACAACATCAACAACAATGATAGTAACAACAATAAAAACAATAAAACCCACCCTCCTGTTAGCACCACAGAATTTCTCATCATTTGTAGCAATGGATAATTTATGTAATTTTTCCGAGATAACCCTTATACTTGTTCAGACATCTGGAATTTTGATATGCTCAGCAGAGTGGAGTGGTCCACATTTGAAAAAGGATAATATAATTCTTCTCTAACATTAACTGAGAAGTCAATAAGCAGGGCTACCTCTAAGATAGCAGGAGGGTAAGTCTCTGATGACAACATGAATTTTGTAACTTTTCTGCAGATAGAGGGATACAGCTGCAGATGATGTACATATTGGCTGTGTCTTCATTGAGTTTTCTTGGTGACAACATAAGATACTCAAATAATTACTCTTTTTTTCCTTAATTTCTTATAGAATCATATGACTATATGGAAGATACAAGATACGTGAGTCTGCTTAGAAACCATCTATATATACATAGCTGATATAAATACTTAAACAGGCATCTCATGGATGCTGTGTATACCATTCTTTTGTCTCTTCGTTCAATCTCTCATTTATTCTCTATATAGATCAAGGATGCTGTACCCAATAATTTAAAATTAGGAGTTTGTGTCACAATTGATTAACAGTCAATTTTAATGAGTGATGTAGGCTTATATTTTTGTCAACACTACTTTTAATAATGGTTTTTAAATGCTTTAACTCCTTTCATGCCCACTCTGGTTGTAGAAAAGAAAGGTTTTTAGAATATGGGACCATGGACCTGTTTAGAAATTGTTCATTCAAGCAAATCCCATCTTAGTTGTCAGAAAACTAGCAGTTTAGTCCACAGGAATCATCTGTGGCAGCCTGATCTACTTGAAAACACTTCACAAACATACTAGTAGTCCAGTTTGGTAGAGTTGAGATAGCAAGCATGAATTAGTAGCAGTGACAAGGACTAGTGGAGACAGCCAGGCCCCAGCAGTATCTGCATAAGTCAGCAGGAGGAACAAGAATGACCTGGGACACCAGGAAAGTTGTTTGTTGTGCCCTTCTCAATGAAATGAAATCAGCAAAGGCACAAGACCAAGAAGCATTGCAAATCTGGCTGTGCAGGCAAGCCATAACCCCCTGCCACACACCACACACACACACACACACACACACACACACAGAGAGAGAGAGAGAGAGAGAGAGAGAGAGAGAGAGAGAGAGAGAGA
>JADRCC010574130.1:0-10857 GCA_019843855.1 Hylomyscus alleni | reverse complement strand
CCAGTGGGCCACCATGCTGGCTTTTCATGTGGGTTCTGGGCCTCAGGGCCTCATATTATGCAGGAAGCACTACACAGACTGTGCTATTTCTCCAACCATTTCCCAAATTTTTAAAGATTTCTATTTTACTCATATATTGTGGATATGTCTATGCATGTGTGCCAAGTATGTGTGACTGCCTGCAGATGCCAGAAGAGGTCATCAGGTCTTCTGGTGTTGGGATTACAGACATTTGTAAGCCACCAAAGGTGAGTGCTAGGAATAGAATTTGGGTCCTTTGGAAGAGAAGTCAGTACTTTTAACTGGATAGCTGGAGCCGTCTCTCCATCTAACTCCTCGAGGTTTGTTTTGTTTTGTTTTGTTTTGTTTTGTTTTGTTTCAGTAAATCCTACAGATGATCCTAGCTGGTTGTCAAAGTTTAACCCTAAACATGCTATTCTACTCTTTCTAGTCTAAATAAGTCTCTTTAGGTGGACAAATCTAGCAGCAAACTGCTGAATTAATTTATAATGTTCATTCATTCATTCATTCAACAAATTGGTACCAAATTTTTAAAAGAAACAAGGCCATAGTTCCTGCATAGAAAAACTTCAACTTTATCTGAGAAATGGGCTAGTCAACTATGGCCTGGAAAAAGGAAGTCTGAAGAGCCCATGGGTTCTGTGAGCAAAGTGTTCACAGAGCAGGAAGCAAGCGATTCAGCTAAAAGCATGGATAGAGCTGGTGAGTTCCCTTATCTTGTGGATCATTGTATCTGGGGCCTGGCTCAAAAAGAATGTGGGACCAGAAAGCTGTGAACTGGGGGAGTCAGTCCAGAGCAAAGTGAGGTCGAGATGTGTCCAAGCCCCAAAAATCTCATCCTGGGTCCGGCAGTAATAGGACCGCTTCTTCCTTGGTGAGACTGACATCATGACAACTGAAGTTTAAAAACATCTACCACATTCTCCTTTGATGAAACCTGAAGACAAATTCAGTGACAGTGGTACTGTGTCCAGGGTTACTTATTGTTTAATCTAAACAGACAAGCACAAAGTTACTATTGCAGTTACAAGTTGGCAGCATGATTGGGAGTAGGGATGTCATTCAAAAAAATTAAAGCTCCCCCAACACTGAGTTCTTGAGGGGACTTGGTTTGTTTTGATCCAAATGAAGTCAGAGATCTGTTTTTAAAAAAACAAACTTTTGCCGGGCGGTGGTGGCGCACGCCTCTAGTCCCAGCACTTGGGAGGCAGAGGCAGGTGGATTTCTGAGTTTGAGGCCAGCCTGGTCTACAGAGTGAGTTCCAGGACAGCCAGGGCTACACAGAGAAACCCTGTCTAGGAAAAAAAAAAAAACAACTTTTATTCACCTGCTGTAATTGTCATCTTGTACGTCTAATTCTTTCTGAACTCTGGTTGACTGGTTCAACTCAGCTATTCTGGCTCAAACGTCTCTCCAAGCTGACTGATTTGAATTGTATTCTCTAGGCTTCTCACTGAATTGCTTTGCTTGGCCTCAAACTAACTCTGGGAATTTGTTCTAATTTTCTGGATCCCCATTTTTTGGCTCATTCTGTATTTACCTGCAACCTGTCTCTAAAACTGACCTGGTAAAACTGCCCCCACTCCCTCTCTCTCTCCCTCTCTCTCTCTCTCCCTCTCCCTCTCCCTCTCTTTCTCCCTCTCCATCTCCCTCTCCTTGTCACCCTTTTACTCTCCCTCTCTCCCTCTTCTCTCTCTCTCTCTCTCCCTCTCTCTCCCTCTTTCTTTCCCTCTCTCCCTCTCTCTCCCTCTCCCCCTCTCTCTCCCTCTCTTTCTCCCTCTTCTTGTCACCCTGTCACTCTCTCCCTCTCTCTCTCTCTCCTTTCACTCTCCCTCCCTCTCTCTCTCTCCCTCTCCCTTTCACTTTCCCTCTCTCTTTCCTCCTCTCCCTCTCTCCCTCTCCCCCCTCTCTCCCTCTCCCTTTCACTTTCCCTCTCCCTGGATTTAGAATCTTGTGAATAAAAATTTCTGAAAAGAAACTGCTCCTGAAAAGGCTGATTGATGAAAATGTCAGTGGTCGTGGGGAGGTTGGAATGTTACAGATCCAGAGCCTAATTCCAACTTGCCTCACCCTTGCAATGGATTATCTTAACAAAACTCTAATTTTCCACCAACCAAAAGGCTGAGAGTCATCAGATAACATCTAAGGTCTATGGATGATACTTTTCCACTGTGCAATCACTGTGCACTTATTGTTTACACCAATGCATTTTAAAAGTGTCTTCATTATGGCTTTCTTTGTTCTGTTACTATAAAACCTTCATGGAACCGATTCCACATTGAAACACAAAATTTGGGGATAATCTAAATCTGTGCTTTGGGCAGATTTGTCTATGGGGGAAAAGACCCACTCTAAATGTGAGACACACCAACCTGTGGGCTGGGGTCCCCTACTGGATAAACAGGAGACAGAAAGTTTCTCAAGAAGAATACAGCATTAATACCTCTCAACCAACACAAGATGGCCAGCCACTTCAAGCGTGTGCCAACATGCCTTCCCTGCTATCACTGATTGTGCTCTCAAATTGTGAGCCCAATGAAATCCTTCTTTCCTCAAGCTTTATCTTGTCAAGATAATAAGAAGGGTAACTAATACAGAAAACAGGTACTGATGGGTAGGGGCTGAAGCATTGGTAAGCTGACTGTGCCACTCTCAGGCCTTTAGAGCTGATCTGCAAGAAGAATGTGAAGAGTTTGAAGCTTCAGGCTAGAGCATTCCCAGCTCCCTGGAAGAAGGGCTCAGTGGGTCAGAGTAGACTAACTTCAGAAGGACTCTGACTGGAACTGTGCTAGAGGCCACTTATGTCATTCTGGCAAAGACCTGCCTACATTCTGCCTGTGTCCTGAGAACTTAAATGAAGCTGAAATAAAAAATAGTGGACTAATTTGTTTGGCGGAGGAAATTTCAAAACAGATCTTGTTCAGATTGTGGTGGCTACAGCTCACCGCTTCCATCTAGTGTGAAGCAGAAATACATGAGAAAAGTGTCCAGCTTGAGAGGAAAATAGTGTGAGGCGGTTTTTCAAACAGAAAAGATGGGTTTGTAAACAGCTGTAATCACTGAAAGATTCACATCATTAAAGAGAAACCCAGTGCTCTGCACTTGGGCACTGGGCGAAAGACTCAGAAGAGAGTTTGAACTTTTGAGCAGTCCTGAGACTATTAAAGACTTACGGGGATGTCTGGAGATAGACTGGCTACATTTTTTCTTTTATTAGAGTTGGGATCCAGGTGTTAAATGTTATGATTTAAAGTGATGTATTTGAGTGTCAAGGTGACCAGGGCAGAGTTATTAAGACTGTCAGCTTGATAGGATTTAGAATCCCTGTGAAAACATACCTCTGGGTATGTCTATCAGTGTGTCTCCATACTTTTTCTTTAACTTTTTTGCAAGTCCACGTCATGCACCCAAGTCCCACTCATCTCTTGGTTCCTTATATCCACCCTCTGCCCTTGCAAACTCCCCTCCCTCATTATAAAACCCACAAACAACAACAAATCATAGAACACATCTCATAGTGGAAGCTGCAGAGTGTCACAGTGTGCTCCACAGTATATCCGTCTGTCCACACACCTTCTCTTATAAATGTTCATTGCAATGAGCCACTGATCTGGTTTGAGATCTTTGGCTTCTGTAACACCATTAATATTGAATCCTAGCTGGGACTCCTCCCACTTGCCCTGTGTCATGGAGATCCTGCAGCTTTGGAACATCAGGACTGTCCCTTTTATATATCCTAACCTTTCACAGATGATACAGATTTCGGGGTAGCCCTGTTGAGAGCCCTGGATCTGAGCCTGGGTGGTAGCTGAGCTGGTCAGCCTGCCTCTCTCTAATCCACATCACCCGTGCTAGCTCTCCAGCACTGCTCTGGCTAGGCCACCCGATGCCTCCATTGTCAGGAGGTAGGGCCAGCTCTCCTGCTCTCATGCCCTCATGGCTAGATCACCCATGCCTTCACCATCAGAGCCCCATGGTCCCAAAAGGAAGTTTCCATCCTTGAAAACAGTGGACTGACTGATCATTCTTCAGAGACAAAATCAAACAGGTTAGTATAAAGATGAGGCACAGACTCTTGCCATGAACGATGCTGGGAACAAGTTGGGATGGAAAACCAATTCATTAATCTAACACAGAGCATCTTGGTTCTGTTGTCCAATGACAACATACACATGGCAATGGGGACCATGGAGACCTAAACTGGAAGCAAAAACAAGAGCAGGATTTGAATCTTGGCTGTGCCTCCTCTTCACACCGACCTGGTTGACTTTGCCTTTGGGGAAGGCTCAGTCCATCAGGCTTAGGACTACAAGAGCAGGCTCTGGGTGAGGGAAAGCTCCTTATGCCGGCAGATCAGACAGCAAGTCCTGGGCTGTCCCCAACACTCCCAGTCAATTCTCAAAATAGCCACCCAAAACCAGAATTCCTACCAAGTCTTTACAGATGTGGGAACTGGAACCCACCAAATTATCCAGTCTCTAGTGGAGGAGTAATGGCAGAAATGATAACTTTTAAAGATATGTCTGAACTAGGTCCTCTGTGTGTGTGTGTGTGTGTGTGTGTGTGTGTGTGTGTGTGTGTGTACACTAATTCCTTTTTAGTATTTTATTTTCAGAGTATATTCTAGTTTGCTTTCTTTTGCTGGGGAAAACACCAACCAGAAGCAACTTGGAGTCAAAGGGGTTTATTTGATTTACATATCATAGGTTACAGTCCATTGAGGGAAGTTGAGGCAGAAACTAAAGTCAGGCTCTTCATGGCTGACTCAGCCTGCTTTCATATACAACCCAGCAACACCTCCCCAGGGGTGACATCCCAATCAACTGGGCCCTCTCACTTCAATTATTTATCAAGAAAATGCCCTACAGACTTGCCTACAGGCCATTCTGATGGAAGCATTTTCTCAATTGAATTTCCTCCTCCCTGTCTGACGGTAGTTTGTGTCAAGGTAACAAAGAAACAAACAAAAAGTTTTGGATCTTTGCAGCTTGTTGGACACAAGGCTAAATGCTACAGAGTTGCGGTGGGGCTTTGGTAGCACTGCTGTGGGGCTCTTGAGGACCTTGGGTACCTAGGACTGCAGGTTACAGTCCAGAGAGACCTGTCCTGTTCCAGGCAGTCTTGGGGGTTAAAAGGAGACTGAAAACTCAAAGCCTCTAAGTGTCAGTCACACAGTGGCTTTGTTACCCAGTGTCTACTAGGGGACTGAAAACACTCAAGCTATTCAAGTAGAGATGATTTAATGATAAAGAGTAGTATGGCCATGCATTCTCTGCCAAGAAGCTGTCTAAGTAGCCTGATGGACTGATTAAAACTTCAGTAATGTGGAGACGTTGGGATACTGCAATTCCAGAGTCTAACTACAGTTTATCAGGGAAGGGGGTGTTGGGCCTGCTAAATAGCCATTCCTTGCTCCAACCTCTGTACCTGTCCCAACATCCTGCTGTTAACTAAAACTGACAGCCTGACAGAAGATAAAACCCTTTTGGAGTCTATTAAGAAAACCCTAGTTTTCCACCAACCACTATATATGTTGTCAGCCAGCATCCAAGGCCTGGAGGAGAGTCCCCGTCTAGCTCCATCCCTACGACAGACATGGTGGAGGGGCAGAACAGATTACTAAATGTTTTCCTCACTTCCCCACACATGCTGTGGCAAATATCCCCCACCCAAAATAATAACATTTTTAAATAAAGAAAGCTGTCACATCAGCTAGCTAGAGACTGTTTGTAGTGACATTAAAAGTAAAAGCATACACACACACACACACACACACTTGTATACACATGCATATATACACACACTCACATGCACACACACGAATATGCCTGCACACATACTTGCATATGCAGGTGTGCATGTACACACGCTCACACACACATGTGCATGCTTGCACACACATGCGCGCACACATACACACATACACATGCATGCACACATACACATGCACACGCATGCATACACACTTGCACATGCAGTTGTACAACACATTCACACACACACACACACACACACACACACACACCCTACATACTGAAAAGCTGGAAAAGCAGGAAGGGAACACTAACATGTTAAAGGGGTAGCAGCTGCTGACAGGAGCTCCCTCTTCTAGCACTAGAGGTTAAGTGGCTTCTGAGGAGAGGTGCCTACAGAGGTCCTGGCCTCTCCAGTGGGATCGGATGAAGCTGGTTGTTATGTGTATTGGAAAATCTGTGCACTAAATTCAGTTGGCCTTACTGTAAAAAGCTGCCGCAGCCTGTGAAGACAGTCAAGGGGGAATGACTCTGCAGGAACAGGAAGCAGAGGAAGTAGCCAGTTCTCTTTCATCGACAAAGGACTTCATCCTTCTACCCATCCCTTAAGCCCCTGCAGCCAACGGCTAATTAGGGAAGCAGTGGACCAAGTATGCTTTGCACACCTGGGCCTAGCATCACCAAACCATATAAGGGTAAGATGAAGTTGAGAGGCAGCGACTTAATAAGTGACATATTTATTAAGACTTCTGAAAACATTTGACACCATAACCCCTCCCCCCAGACAAAAGGAAACCATTGCACCAAAGGCATTCACTGAGAAAAGCGTTTCGAATGTAACCGCTTGCTTTGTATATTAAGTCATTGTCTTGGTACGAGAAGGGGGAAAAGGTGTTAAGATTATTATTGGAAACCCTGAATTCAAGGAGTGCAAATCTGTCTTCAAGTTCATTTAACAAAGTGACATTTAAATTACTAAGAAGAATGGAATAAACTCTGTGTTATTTGCACTTTCCCAATATTCTGAGATGAAATTGTCCTGGGATCAGCAACTGATTAAGCTGATTATATACCTCGTACGTGTAGGCTGTGGTTTTCAACCAGCCACAATCAAAATACAATTTACTTCTGTTAGGGTAATAATGTAGATGCTATAAAAGGCATCTCTTGGTAAGTGTTTTTCATTTACATTTTCCCAACTATTAGTGGAGCATTTTTACAGCCCCACTCTATCTTTTCCCTGTTTGTAATTCCACGTTCTAACCATGGGATTGTTTGGATCGCTTGGAGTTGGTTCGGGAAGGGAATCCGGATGCATTATGAGAAGGGAGGGAGCTGCTGGAAACCATACACAACACGCACACAGCACTCACACACGCACACGCACACAGCACTCGCACACGCACACGCACACACATCCTGCTCTTCTGCATGTGATGGTGTTCCCAGAGACGATTATCATTTGAATCTACAAACTGAGTAACAAGGATCTTTCATCCCCAATGGGACAAAAATCAAAATTACATACATAGGCACACGTGCGTGCGGGCGCGTATGTGTGTGCACACACTTACACACACAAGTGAGAAGAGATTATGAGGGATTCGTTCATGTAAGTATGGAGTCCGAAAAAGATCTTACTTCAGCAAGCTGGAGATCAGGAGAGCTGCCTATGCAGTATCAATCTAACCCTAAGGTCTAACAATGAAGGTGGCCATATGGTATATAACATGTTCTAAGTCAAAAAGCGTCTCCAGTGTCTGAAGGAGTGAATGGATAGTCTTGGTCAAGTCAAGACAGCAAGATCATTTTCCTTCTTTTTTTCCCCATTGCTTAAGCCATAGCTGAGTGGATGATGCCCACCCACACTGGTGCTAGCAAGTCTTTGTCACTGGGAATATTGATACACACGCTAATCTCTGGAAAGGCCGTCACATGCATGATCAGGTGTGATCAGTGTGATGAATTCCAGGCTATCTGGGCATTCCTTATCCTAGTTGAACTGACACATAAATTAAACCACTGTACTTGTCTTTCCAATCTGCTTCTGTATAGTGTCCAGACTGCGAAATTCAGGTAGGAGCATATGTCCCCCTCACTCCTTTGTAAAAGCTCTCCATTTCACCTAGAATAAAGTTAGAGTGTTTGAACAGAGAGCTTAACGATCCTGCATGGTCTCATCCACGTTCAGGTGATAACTTCTTTTCAGGCAGCTCCTTCTTGTCAACTCTGTGCTAGCTGGGTACCTGCTGCCTTCTCCTGTCTCACACCACTAAAATCTCTCTTGCATGCCTTGCACATCAAACTCCTATTCGTTCTTTAACTTTGAGGTCAACTTCTTCAGAAAGCTATCTTTGTCACACCCTACCCTCCACATGAATTCAATTGTCATTCCAATTTTATTCTTAGTCGCTTACAGTCTTAGATCCCAATCACAATTCATACCTCAAGGACATTTATTTAGTTGCTCTCTTCTTCCCCTCCCCTCCCCACCAGAAAGATAGCCAATTAGTCAATACAGTTCTAGTACCTAAGGAAGGCCTGGCACATATGGGATATCTAATGGACATCTGTTAAGTAAGTTATTGGCCTAAAAACATATTGTCAGTCACAACTATCTTCAAGAGCCACAGTAGAACTAGAGATGTAGTTCAGCGGTAAAGTGCAAGTCTAGTGTTCATGACCTCCCCCCCCCCACCTACCCCAGTTGCAACTCCAAAACCACGCACAAGAGGCATTGTCGTCTGCTGGTCTGGAGAGGCTTTATTAACCAACTTTATACCTAAGACTCGACTGGTTCCCGACCCTAACATTATGCTTATCTTCACACAACCATGGCTCCTTGTTTTCTCACTTGCTGTCAGCTGCCGACATTGAAAACATGAATTTACCCTCTGCCTCAAATAAGCTCTGTCGCTCAGCAGACCCTGAACTGTGTTGTGTACCAGGCCTGCACCTCTGCATTTCAAAGCTTATTGAGGCAGTCTGCCAAAGGAAATTCTCATCTATCCACTCGCCATCCTTCAACATCACGGAGAGATGCTGTCCTTTGCTCTGGTGCTCCCAGGACTAGTTTGTACAAGTGAGAAGAAAACCGCTTACTTAATGTTATTTTCTTTTGTTAAGGTTACTTTCAAAACCTCTGGAGTCATGAAAAAACAAAAACAAAAACCAAAAAACTTCCTTCTTACGACACTTAAGTTCTATATGGGATGCCACCATAGGACGTAGTCTGCATTCTGGTATCGAAGAAAGCTAAAGCCCTTGGAGGCCGAGTCTGGCTTCTGTCAATCAATATAGCAGGCACCTGACCACACACGAGCCAAGGAGCACATTGCCCCACAGAGCATGCGGCACAGTGGATGACGGGAAAGAGGAAAGGCTTCCGTCCCCACGTACGTGATGAACACGGAAATTCTCATTTTCAGCAAAGAATTCGTCTCCTTGTTAGGTTCCCTAAAATATGCCAAAATGTTTTTAAATTCAGAGCTCTGTGCTTTATGTCATGAATATTTCATCCCCTATCTTCAGATATTCTCGTTAGCGTAGATGCTGGGGAGAATATTTTATACCAGATAAGGAAAGATTACATTTGCATGCACATTCGCTGTCTTAGTCTGTTTGGGGCTGCTATTACAAGATAACATAAACTAGGTGATTTTTAAACAACAGCAGTGCGCTGTTTCTCAGCATCCTGGAACCTGCAACTCCAGGACCCAGATGTTGACAGATTTGTTGCCTGACACTGCTCACTTCCTAGTTCGTAGATGATGGGCTCCCTCTCCACCCTCATGAGTGAAAGAGACAGGAGAGTGCTCTGGGGACAGCACTAACTCTACTCACAAGGACATTGTTTTTGTGATTAATCACATCCCAAAAGCTAAAACCAAAATGTGGACAGTCTGGATCTCAACAAGTGAGTTTTATGGGAACGTAAACATTCAGCCGTAAGGGGGAAAGCTGCAAACCCACCCAGGACCCACGCCAGCAAAATGCTTTATCCAGCCCTGTAAGGAGGCAGAGAAGGCAGGCTCCGTAAGTAGAAATACACGGAGAGAGTTCATAAACTAGTGACTGTGTCATAATTAACACGTAAGTATTAACCGAAAGCAAGCAAGGATCCCTTGCACAAACACTTCCCTGGGTTACCTCAGCCAGATAGTAACATCTTTGACAGAATGCAGCCCTGTACAGTGGTGTGAGCAAGTTCTTCCAAAACAAATTGGCCTCTGTGATTGTTGGGCTGGGTGCTGGATTCTATTTTTTTTTTTTTTTTTTTTGGTTTGTTTGTTTGGTTGGTTGGTTTGGTTTGTTTTTTTGTTTTTGTTTTTGTTTTTTGTTTTGAGACATGCTTTCCCTTGTTGTCCTGGAACTCCCTCTGTAGACCTCCTAAAGTAGATTAGGCTGGCCTTGAACTTAGAAGTTAAAGGTGTGCACCACCGCCACCTGGCTGGGAGCTCAATTCTAAATGCAGCAGTTGCAGTGACCGAATTCATCAGACCTAGAAACATAGGCCCAATATGTGCAATTAAGCCACTGTCATATGGAAGTGTCTGACCTAGTGACCCTGAAAATGCCCAGGAGAAAATGGCCAACTATTAGGAGTTAATCTTGGTTGGTTTTGTTTGGTTGTTTTCATTTTTTGTTTCTGTTTTTAAGTTTAAATAACCTAGGGACCTAAAACCTAAATGGGGCTATCAGACATAGAACTTCTATGAGCTCTTTTCTCTCAGTGCCTTGTGCTTTTGTGGGATCAAGGTGTGTTTACTGCTTTGGGCCCTAGGTAAGAAACAGATGTAAAGCTGGTCACTGAGTAATTTGGTCAAATTAGTCACAGGGCCCACAACTTCTCACAGAAATGTCAGTGAGTGTTAGATCTGCATTTTCCAACTCCATACCATTCAGGACAAAAGGAGACATTTCAGAACTGAGCCTGGGAGAGGCCTGCACAGTGTGTGGAGGCTGGTTAATTCCACATTCTACAATTTAAAAGAATTTTAAAAAGATTTTATTAGAGAGGTTCTTGATTTAAAGTGGTGCTTCAGGAAGTAATCAACTGTTTTACTGTCATATTGAGATAATA
>JADRCC010574129.1:0-11347 GCA_019843855.1 Hylomyscus alleni | reverse complement strand
GTCTCTAAGTAGGCTAAGCTGTGTAAGGAGCCCCAGGGTTCTACAGACCTCTGCTTTCCCACGGCTGGGATTGCAAATGTGCTATGCTTAGGTTTTAGTGTGAGTCTGGGGACCTGAACCTTGGACCCTCACACTTGCAAGGGAAAGCATTTACTGATCAACCCATCTACCCATCTCCATTTTTTTGTAAGATAAAAATCTAACCCCCTCATGCTCCTCCAACAAAACACAAAATGGCCTTTTGAATTTCCTCATACGAAAGGTTCACAGGCCCCTCCTCGGCCAAGGGGACAGTATGCCTGTGGTTCAGTCTTTACACTTTTACTTTGTGCCATATATTTTGACTACATTCTACTTTGATTCTTAACATTTAAAAAAGTCTTATTAGGGCTTCAAATTAAGAAAGGTGCCAAAGGTTAAGGAACTTCTCAAGCTCTCGTCTCCCCAAGCTTCTGTTATGCAGAAAGGCCCGATGAGAGACACTTTCAAGCAAGTTCTGCTGTGAGCTCCTAGATCCCAGTTTTCCTGAGCTGCCACTCATGTTGCCGTGGGCCAGCTCTGGTGATGCCGCTGTCATGGAGTCATTTCTGCTCCCGGAAGTAACTCTTCACCATCTCTCCTCTAAGTAACCCCAATAAAACTCATTGTTTCACCGAGCTGGATTTGGGTGGTATCCTTCCTTTGGTCTGTCCTTGGTTTTCTGTTTAGGGGTGAGTAAATGTTTGCTAAAACTTATCTAGAAATAGTGTTCTACAACACAGGTAGCTGTGGGCCACACAGCGTGGGTGGTGGGAAGTAAACTTTGGTCCTCTGTAAGGGCAGCCCAGTGCTCTGACTCCCTGAGCTATCTCTCTAGCCACTCCACCTTAGTTTTCTAGCAGAGTCTTTAGCTGAACGTGGAACTTGCTGTCTGGGTAGAGTGGTAGATCAACAAGGCCTGGGGATTCTTCTGCATCCATTTCACTGGTAATAGGAATACTGACAGCTTCTCACTGCCTGCCATTGTTCACATGGATTCTGGCGAATGGACGCAGGCCCTTCTACTTGGGCTTCTGTAGCAGGCCCTTCTCCCACTGAGCCAGCTCTCGAGCCTGTTGTTCTGCGGGCCTTGACCCATAAATCTGCTTTCTTAACATGCTGGGTTTTACACACAAGTGCCTCTACATTCAAAACCAAACCAATAAAAAAAAAAAAAAGAAAAAAGAAAAAAGAAGCTATTGATTCAGAAACAGCTTTTAAAAAAAATTATGATTCCAAAGTCAGTCTGTTTGAATGATAAGTAACACAAGAAAATGACCCAAAGGTATTGTTTCACTTGTGCTCGTCACTGATCTGTGCCTACCAGCCCCAACTGATATACCAGGAAGGATGGCAACGATGCCAACATGGGAAAGTGTACAAACTCAGAGCATATTGGATGATTCCCTTGTCTCTTCTACGTCAGTGAAGTGTGCGTTCCCTGCTTGTTTTTCTCCACACACTTTCAGGGGAGACAGTGGGGACGGAGGTCCTTTGAGACTGCAGTTGATTGAAACTGTGAGCACACTGGAGCAGAAGGGCTGGAATTAATTAGCCTCCTCAAAACAGCAGCATTAGGCCCTCGAAGTTTTGGAACATATGAATGGTAACCGTTGATTTCTCAACCCAAAGCCGAACATCTGTTCTCTCACAGAGCATCTAGCAAAGATTGTAGTGTGGAGTCAGGTGGGGGCAGCACTGTAAGGCAACACACGCAGCCTGGATCATGGCCGTCGCATGGATTTATTATTAGACAGCACTCAGGGCAATTGCTTTCTGGAGAATTTTCAGGCCTCTGATGCACATCCATCCAATGTGTGGGTTTTATTGGACACTAATCCTCCATAATGTTATTCTAGTAAAAAAAAAAAAAATGCGTGTGAGCATGTAGTCTGTAAGATGTAACAAACCATACTCAGAGTTAATGTAAAATGAAACCCAATTTGTTATTTTTTTTTTCTTTTCAGGAAGTCATAGTCTTTATCATCTTCCCTGTCCAAATCTTTGAGTGAAGAAAAGAAAATGTAAAGATAACAAAGAAAAAAAAATGGCTGCAGACTGAGTTGTTTCTCATGCAGTAAGGGAAGGTATTGAAGGCAGCCAAGAAATAATGGCAAAGCCAACGCTTACACTGAATTGTTAAAACCATCAGGCACGGCTGGGGAGATGGTCATCACATGCTTTCTGTGCAAACCTAATGACCTGAGTTTGATCTCCTGACACATGTGAAAAAAAGCTGGATGCATGGCGTGCATGCGCAATGCCATCATGTCTGCGTGGCGTGCATGCGCAATGCCATCATGTCTGCGTGGCGTGCATGCGCGATGCCATCATGCCTGCAGCGAGCTGGGAAACGGACTCAGGAGAATCCATCAGCAGCCCTAGGGCTTGCTAGTTAAGAGTATGCAGCCCAGAGACAACAAGAGAGACGTTGCCTCGGAATCAAGCGAGAGGGAGAGAAACAACCCCCGAAAGACATCGCTTCCATGTGTGCATGCATGTACCCACCCACACACCCACCAACACACGCGACACACAAAGACAAGATAACTAAACCATTAGGTAAATATCTGCATCCCGTGAATAACTGTGCATCAAATACCGTAATCCTTATTATTCGTTCATTTTCATTTTCATTTTAGTACTCAGATATTGGATACTGTCCCAGCTCTGCCATATTCTTCTGTGATTTTTGAGAAGTTATTTAAGGTTCCTGTGGAAGGAGAGCTTATGTAAAATAGACATCATAATTTCTTCCTTGTGGGGTTCTTACAGAGACAGAATTGAAAGACTCTATGTAGGGGCCTACTAACCTGGCACAGAAGTCCTTTAAAACCACTGTTTTAATGGCTCACCGTGGAAACGCGCTTTCTGTTTAAAGCTGATGGTGAGAGTCCGGTCCCTTGAAGGGATGTGGCGGAAGGAGTCAACCAACTGTTTGGAGTTGTCCTTTGACCTCCACATGAGCACTGTGGCGAGCAGTCCTCACCCTCAATTAATGTAATTAAAAATAAGATAAAAATGCGGCCTACCTCCCTGCCCCCATATCTACGAGGCCTCTCTGCAGCTGATATTTTCATATGCAGACTTGATCAAATTGGATTATTTAGTTACTGCCTCACTAAATTAATTGGAAAGTGAAAATCTGACTACATTAATTTTCTGTCTGTTGCTCTCTGAATAAATGTGGTTTCTTGTTAGGAACTGAAGAGGGCGGAGATGGGTTCAGCTAGGAGTGGGGACGCTTGGAGAGAGGACCCACAGTGAACAAAACTGTTCAGTTTTGACTTTTATTCCACTGTCTTAGAAAGAAGATGTCAAAGCCTCTGCCTTTGTTCTTTTTCTGCCACACCTTCGGAGCCCTGGTCACGGCCTGCTTAGGGTGTGGGTGAGGCAGAGCGGTCGGAGCACTGGTGGTGGTGGAGTGATCTAAGTCTGAGGATTCTGTGCCTGGTCCTAGTTTCCTGTGCCAGGACTGACCTTGGTGGGCTTTAAAAACCATACACAAGATCTCCCCAGCTAGTGTTTTTAAATTTTATAAACTGTACAATTTATTGTAAGATATAAAGGGGCTTATTGAGTGGAAAATCATAGGCGTGAGATCAACAAACAGAATTAGATCATTAGAGCCATTAGGGGCTTGGCTCTTTTCAATTTATCCTTTAACGGTCTGATTTCTAGAGCTGCATTTAGCTGGCCTGATGGTGAGTGATTACCACTGCTCTGGGTAGATAGCCAACATCTCTGACTTCTCTAATGGGTTTCCAAATTATGCCGTTTATTAATTAAATTAATTCAGCCTGATGATTGGATTGCTACTGCCTCCTTTAGTGGAGCGTCCTGTCTCTGTGGCAGGGAGAGGGCACATGTATCTCTTTCACCTGGCAACTGTCAGCTGCACCGCCCTCAGCTACTTTGTCCGTATGGCCAGAACGCAGATCTCCCACGTGCCAGTGCGAGAGAGGATGAAGTCTAAAAGCAAGATTTAATGGCACTGGCTGTTTTCAGACACAACAGGTGACTCTAAGCGTTTTCTAAGTATTCCCTCATGCCTTTTCAAACCTCCTATTAAGAGACTGTCTTAAAACTTTTTCTTTATTATTATTTGAGCATCCCGTTAGACCCACCCTCTGTCCTCATGACTTTGCCTTTTCTTTCTGACACACTGAGTTTAGTTAGGGTCATTCGAATGAGCATGGACTAGGGGTTCTTTGCCTGGGCGACTGGAATGGTGGTTAAAGCCACAGAAGAAAAGAACCTGTTTGCCAGTAAGCATTAATTACTACTAGCTCCCCAGGGAGGGCGGGCAGAGAAGCCTTTCCCTCCCCCCTTTCACTGTGGAATGTTGACGGGGCTCCATTTTCCACAGATAGCCCCAACTGCTGTGAGAGTGACAGTAACAGTTGGCCTCATATCCAGAGGCCAACGTTCCATAGCTCTCTTCCCACCATTTGTCTCTCACATTCCTCTTCCTGCCCCTCCTCCAAGAGCCCTGGAGGCCATCATGTAGACTGTAGACGCCCTATTTAGATGGCTATCTTCTCATGGAAGAAAGCAAGCAATGCTGTACCTAACTATGGACTGAAAGTTGCCTTTTAAAGACAAAGTCTCATTATGTAGCCTACCTTAGCCTCAAACTCTTCCTCCTACCTCACCCCCCCAACCCCCCCACCCCCAGTGCTAGGAAAGCCACCCTGCGAAGTAGCTGCATGCTCTCTTGTCAAGCTCTCCTTGCCTTTCAAGGGGGTGGGGGTGAGATGGAGGCATGAAGAAACCACAAGCCACGGTGCCTTGTTAGTGTTAAATGTTAGTAATGAGATTAACACCACCTCCAGGGGTTGACAGTCTTTGCTTGCATTGAAAGTAGACTACAGTTATCATTAAACATGCAAGAAAGATCAAATCTGGCGTTTCTCCCAAGGTTTTCTTTATTTTTAGAGAGTCATGACTTTGGTTAGACCTATGTTGGTTAATAGAGGAGATGCAATTGATACAGCATTGGATTTAGAACATGGAAAAAAGTAATATAGAAAAAAAAAATTGCAGATGTCTGCAAGTACCCCAGACACCTTGGCCATCCGTCAATACTACCCCATTCTTTCAATTCCATTTCCAATACCATGTTTGTCACATGAGGGATATTTTTTTCTCTAGGTAGGAATTCCCCCTCCCCCCCGCCTCAACCCCCATTTTTTCTGAGTCAGTGCCAGAAGGAAGATACACTCCCCCCACCCCCACCCCTCTTCCCAGAGCCTCAAAAGGAGATTTCAGGCAGATTTTGTTAGGAAATGGTATTCATTGCTGAACGGAAAACTGGATTGCAAGTGCTTTGGGCCTTCTTAGTAAATTATATAGCTAAAACCCGGAGCTATACTAAACCCTTTGAATTTAATTTGACTGCTGGCGGCCATCAATGGCTAAAAGAATTTAGAAATCCCAGCCGCTAATGCTTGAATATGCTGGTAGGGGATGTTGTAGGAAAGGCAGGTGGTGTGGGGGAGCCAAATAAAACAGTGGCCTTTGCAGACGATCCAGAACTATAATAGAAATAAGGTGTGTGCTCTGTAGAATATGCTGCAAGTCGTGTTAATGTAATCAAGGCACACATAGCCTTGTGGGGTGGGAGTTCCTTCTCTGCCTTCTGAGCCATTAGGAGGACAGTTTGCATTTCTGTTCTGCAGAGCCCACTCCAGCATACCTTGCTACTCCTTGTATTACAGGTCTGTGCTCTGCTAATACAATATTCTGCTCTAAGCTAACAGTTGCAGATTAGTCAATGTCTCTGGTCCTCTTTCCCACCTAATGTGACTCCAGCAAGCAGGGAGCCCAAGTCTGTCTTAAATAGTCCCGAACGTTTTGCATATGAAATTGAATTAAATAAACCATTTCCCAGGCTGTCTGTTCTCTTACCTTTCAGCAGGAATGGAGTTTCTCCTTCCTGTGAAAATACTTAAAAGCAAGCAATTGGAGGAAGCTGGGGAGGGTTGGGGGAGTGGGCCTGGAGGGGATGAACCATGCTGTTTGGCACAGTTAGCTAATTGTCTCAGCCTTTGTTTTTCTCTTCCCCTTGAAGATGAGCTGTATTTTAATTACCACGTGAAAGATCTGTCTTGATTAGATGGCTAGGAGGTGCCAGTGCTTGGGAAAGAGATGCAAATCTGTGGAGAAGAGGAAGTGTCAGGGATAATGGATAGATCCCAAAACTTTCCTGGATTCTTTCAGCACACACCCATTTTTGTCCAGGCTTCTAGAACATCAGGTACCAAAGGAATCTGAGTTTTCTGCGTTAGGCAGTGGTCTGAGGTGGTATCCTTTAACCGAGGATGAAGAATGTATGGGCAAACATGTACAGATTTGCGGCTGGAAAAAAAAAATTAGGCTAAATCTGTGTGTCCTGATGTCATGAGGAATAATGACCACTCAGGGCTGCCTGTGCTGTCTGTTTCACTTCCCACACTGAAACGCCTCATTTGCTAGCCAAGTCTAGAGGCCGGGCAGGTGGTGTGGGTATAAAGACAAATAAGGCTAAAACAATTCTGCACTCTCTCATAAGTAGTGGTGGAGAAAAATAAATAGTACCTGGCAGTATGCTAACGGCTCTCAGAACACACAAAGGTGCCTTTGTATAGCTCTGGGGAGGGGGTCAAGGTCACCAGCTGGGACTTGAGAAGCTCTCAAGCAGTAGGTCATCTTTGTGTAGTCTTGAGGGCGGGTGATGGACCAAGGGCTAGCTGGCATACCTGGGACAAGGACTAAAGGGTCTCCCAGGTTCATCAGGGAAGTAGTCACTGATAGCATTAATGGGGTCAGCTAAAGGTTGGGGTAGTAGCCAGGTTTTTCAGCTTTTTGGAGAGAGAGAGGCAAGGGAAGGACTTAGGGCTTTTCTCTAGAGAAGTTTACTGGTGTAATGGGAAGGGATCCTAATTAGACTGTCAGTCTGGGCTTGAGGGTGGGACGTTGCTATCTAGATCTCTCAGGCCCCAAAGTATTATTATTGTTGTTGTTGTTATTATTATTATTATTATTATTAAAGAAAAATCAAGCCTGGTACGGTGGGCCTTCACGTTGCAACCCAAGTGCTTGGCCAGCTAAGTCAGGATACTCACTGTGAGTTTCAGGTCTGGGAGTTAGGGGTTAGCCTGAGCTATATAGCAAGCTCCAGGCCAGAGAAACCCAGTCTCAAAAAACCAAACCACACTCATACACTAAGCAAGCCAAATGGACTTTGACTGTGGCTGATGCGACTAAATAAAACAAATTAGAGGTTATTTCGGAGATCCCACCGTAGAGAATATATAAAGTGTTTATCCTTTATCCTGGCCATTTTCTGAATTTAAAAAAAAAAAAAGCAAGATAAAGGGTCCGATTTAGTTTAATATGTTGGTTTTAAATAGGCGTGACTTGTAGCAGGGATAGGCCCCGTGAACACTTAACCTAAGTTAACAGCCGAATCTACCAGTCCTTTTTCCTCTCAGAACAGGTTTCAATCACTCACTTTTTTTTTTAAAGTGATATATTTCAATTTCTTGTAAGAGTTAGTGTGAAACTCAGGGAGTGGCATAATTCGATTGATTTGTTTTCTTTGTTTGAAACTGCGTATCACTTCAGAGCCCTCGGTGCAGGGGTCTCACCGGTGCTGGAGCACACATAGCTGCTGTCCGTCCCTGGGTGCCCTTCTTATGCGACAGGCGGGGGAATAATCAGACGTCAGTTTTTGAAAGGATCCAGGTAGAAGGGGCAGCTGCCTACAGGGACTTGGACGTATGTGACAAGCAGCCCTTAGCTGGCCCCTAAGTTCAGGCTGGCTTTGAGATAGGCCACACAAATGTCCCCCTTGGAAACAGAGCTTGCTCTGTCTGAGACTATTCCAACAGGTTGAAATGAGGTAACTTTATAAGGAAAGTGTTAAAAATAAAAATGGAAAAAAAAAAGGACATTGCCGATTCAGGAAAGCTTTGAGTCATGAATTAGCATCCTATTTTTTAATCACAGAAGGCACAATATTCTCTGTCATCACCACTAGGATGTGGTTTCTTTAAAATTAGCGATTATTGAATGCCTGAAGTATATCGGGCCCACATATGGCTCCTTCCTTCATATTTAGCTCAATGATTTTCTTATTTATTTACTTTATATCCCAATTCTACTTCTTGGAAGCTTTATTTTTGGAAAATAGTCGGTGCATTTTGGAGCCCTGAAAGAGCAGCCAACGTTAAAGCTTAATTTTATGGGATGTGGAAATGGTGTAATAAGTTTGTCTGGGTTGTATCTAGGTTAGAAGTGTACATTTGTCTTTAAAAAAAAAACATTGGGAAGAAGGTACACGAAAACTTGTAAATAAATGCCGGAAATCTCTGAGTAACACTGTGGCGTATTGGCTCTTCTCCCTTGTACCGCAGGTGATACCAAGGACGTAAGTGTCAGGCTTAGTGGAAATCACTACACACGGAGAGGAAAGCCATGCCCTTTGCACGTAAGGAGGAAAACATCCTATGATTAAAGCAAGGGGACCGACAGGGAAAAGCAAATCCGTAGCCCAAGAAACCTATGTTGGCAACTTCTTTTCCTTCTATGACGCTTCTCACCTTCCTCTCCCTCCTCCCCCTCCTCCTCCCCCTACCCCGGCTGTCCTGTGAGTGTTAAATCAACCTCTGAATGCCTCTTCAGAGTGTCCTCCACCATGCCTAGCTTTGGAGGCAGGGGATGGGGGAATCATGCTTGGGTGTCTAGCACTTTTTAATTCACCAAAAAAAAAAAAAAAAAAAAATTTCCCAGCCTGGAAACTTCTCCAAGTCGAAGAACTAAAGTGACTGACGATGGCCGCTCAGGTGTGGCTTTTAAGTTCATGGGAGTAACTGGTAATAAACAAAATAAGGAGCCTAGTGTACGGCTGAGGACTAGCAACGAGGAAGTCACCGCTATTCAGAATGTCTCCTAACTTTTAAAATTTTGGAAGGAAGTCAGATGTTTCCCTTGGAGAGAAACATCCATCCCATATAAACTAGGCAAAGAAATTCTTAATATCACTTTGCAAAAAGACCAGAAAGTTCTTGTTGGAAAGCCGAGAGGAAGCCACTCACCTGCACTCGTGTGTACTGGAGGCAGTTTATAGCCACACCTTGATGCTGATGTTAGATTCTCCTTGGCCAGCTTTCTTACCTATTATTTGGCTGTTAGTCAATAAAACACTAATGGAGTTTTAGTATCTTTTTCATATTTGTTGTGGGAGAAAAAAGCCTACCCACAAAATGTACAGTTATTTCATGGACACATGACTTGAAAAAAAAAAGTCTTAAAAAGTTAATATAGTGGCATGCTTGTCAATCAACTTACGATACTCCTTAAAGGAAAAGCATTTTTAGAGAAACAGTATTTCTTATAAGGCCTTAAAAGGCTTGACTTAACTTTCTTAATTTCAGTTTTAAAGTGTTGTATTGGATATGGGGGTATCCGATACATCTGTTAAATCAAGTCACGCCCACTGCTAGGCTCTATCTGTGTCTGAGCCCGTGGGTGAACACTACAGAACCTCTCTGGCTTGCACAGCCTCAAGAAAGGTCAAGGAAGGGTGTGTTTGTCTCCTGAGTTTTGAAAACTTCATAATCACAGGACATTGAGTGTTAGGCTCGTTACATTATTTTCAAACCAGATCAATCTGGAATACAGAATTGCAATGACTGCAAATTATACGTGGTTAGATATTTTAATTATATTATTTTGAGGGATAATAGGAGAGAAAAAGGAGTTCACTGTCTACTCTGTGTGTGGGGGATGGGGTTCCTGTTCCTGTGGCACCTGAGCATGTGACACAGCAGATGGAAACTTTTCTGTGTCTATGAGTGTGTGTGTGTGTGTGTGTGTGTGTATGTGTGTGTGTGTGGTGTGTTTGCGTGCACATGTGATTGTATGAAGGTCAGAGGTCCGCATCAGGTGTACCCCTCAATTGCTCTTGCCTTTATTCTTTGAGGCTGGTCTCATGAAGCTAACCTACTTAGCTAGACTGGCTAGGTAGCCAGCCCCAGAGAGCCTCCTGTCTCTTCCTCCTGAGCAGGAGCTTAGAGGCATGCCCTAGGATACATTGTTTTTTGTTTTTTTGGTTTTTTTTGTGGGTACTGGGAGTGGGGTGGTAAACTCATGTTCTCAGGCCTTCATGGTAGGCACGTTACCCAGGAGACCAGTGAAGAGTGTTTTGTGTTTTGTTTGTTTTTGTCCCGTTGGTTGGTTTGGCTTAGTTTTTGCAGTGAATTTTTAGGATCTCTGCTGGGAGACTGTTCCATGTCTGTGCTCCAAATCTGCCAAATCTTGATTAATCAGAAACCGATTTCCCTGACTAGGAATTACCTAGGGCTGCCTCTGTGGCTGGTCATTTCTCTTCTTAGTGTAATCTTCAAGCATATGGGAGGGAGTTGTGAGATTAAACTCAAATCAGCTCTGTTCCTTGCTAACAACGCTGGCAAACGGCTGACACTTCTGGCTAACACGAAGTTTGGTATTCTCTATGGCTTTGTATTATTTGTGCTGCCGTAGTCTCCACAGATGATCAATAGTCCACTGTAAGGTACATAGCAGATGCAACACGCACATTCTTTTGAATGAGTAATCAGGGTAATGCAAATGAGCACCTTTACCTCAGGAAAAAAGATATAACTACAGAATCCACCCAGTTTAGTAAACAGAGGAAATCATTTAATCAGAGTTTTAACATGGAAGGATTCAGAGGAAAAGTCAAGTATCTCCCTCCAGCTTTCTTGATAGAAGATGCAATTTTAATTATCTTTGCTATGAACTGAGAGGCAATTTTTAGGTTGGGTTAAGCCTAACTTTCAATACAATAAGAAATTGAAAATATGTAGTAACAACTCATGTTCATTTCCCTTTTTTATCTCCAACAACTGATAATTAAAACTGAGAAATATTTTATTTTTAGAAACTTAAAAGTAGTAGCTATAACATTTTATTTTATTTTATTTTATTTTATTTTGTTTCAGACCCTACATCTTCATTGCACAGATTTTAGAAATGACAGCAGAATATTAACAAGGAAGTAAAGAACTTGATTTTCTTAATTTTCCTTATTTGTATATTTTTATAGAGTCCACCAGATGGAATCCAAGTTTTTCATATGATTTTATAATCTTTCTTTTAGTTAACATATCACATTATTAAATACTCTTCCATTATGATAGTTTTAAATGATATACAACCGTTCATACCAAAATACTAGGATTCATTTATCTAGGTTCCCAGCACTGGATATTTGGTTGTTTCTACTTTTTTGGTATTGTAAAGAATTGTAGGCTCAGTATCCATTCTTCTGGGTACATCTTTA
>JADRCC010574128.1:2718-12785 GCA_019843855.1 Hylomyscus alleni | reverse complement strand
GCCTTCCTTCTTCCAATGTCCTTATACAGGTCTCTAGCAAAAGGTGTGGCCCAGGTTGAAGGTGTGTGCCACCACACCTTTAATCCCAGATGACCTTGAACTCAGAGGTCATCCTGTCTTCTGGAATTCACAGCCACTATGCCTCAAGATCTCCATGCCAAGATCCAGGTCAAAACCTTGTACCCCTCAGCCTCCAGATTAGGACCACAGGTGAGCCCTCCAATTCTGGATTGTAGTTCATTCCAGATATAGTCAAGTTGACAACCAGGAAGAGACACTATACATGGAGTGTGTCTTAGTTAGGGTTTTCCTGCTGTGAACAGACACCATGACCAAGGCAACTCTTATAAAGGACAACATTTAATTGGGGCTGGCTTACAGGTTCAAGGGTTCAGTCTGTTATCGTCAAGGTGGAAACATGGAGGAATCCAGGCAGGCATGGTGCAGGAGGAGCTGAGAGTTCTAAATCTTCATCTGAAGGCTGCTAGCAGAACACTGGCTTCCAGGCAGCTAGGGTGAGGGTCTTAAAGCCCATGCCCACAGTGACACACCTACTCCAACAAGACCATGACGTCTAGTAGTGCCACTTCCTGGATGGAGCATATAAAAACCAGCTGTCCTCTGAGCTCCTCCCTACCCAATGGCTTGGTGATGAGTAGTTGGGACAAGTGTTTGGGGATTGGAACTCTTTGGGGCTGTGTGGGTTCAGATGCTGAAGAAGTAGAGTCCTTCAGGGTGGGTAACTTGAGTCATGAGACACTAGACTTCATGTGACGGGGTAGGCATCAGCCCCACATCGTCCTGTGATCACATCTGTTGCTGTGTGGGTGGGGATATCTGTGGGTTTCATTTTCCACTTAACCCACTGCCCAGGACAGGGCTGGAATATAGAAGCTGCTCAATAAACACGGTAGACAGAGAACCCCGAGAAGTGGCCACAGGGATGCCAACAGTGGATGTCGTGTACAGTAGGCAGGCTTCTTGCCCAGGCTGGTCCAGCATCATTCAGGGAAGAGCTAGAGGGGGAAAGGGAAGGGAATCTGCTTCAGCTGTTTCAAGAATGAAGTAGGAAGGAGGATGTCTGAGGCTGTGAGGGCTCCAGGCTCCAAGTGCAGACATGCTCTGGAGAGGCAGCCATCCTCACCGCAATCATTGTAAACAATGGGGAACTGCCTAGAAGTAAACACATGCCGCTTATCGTCCAAGACAGCCGTTCTCAACCTGGGGGTCGCAGATCAGATGTCCTGCATGTCAGATGTTTACATTACAGTTCATAACAGTGGCAAAATTACAGTTATGAAGTAACAAGGAAAATAATTTTATGGTTGGGTCACTACATCATGAGGAAAATGTAGCGTTAGGAAGGTCCAAGAGGGTCTTAAATCTTACCCCTTCACCCATCCCTTCCCTGAAGCCCCTTTGGGCACCCACTCGTCCTTATTGTTCCTGGTCCCTGGGGGTGGGGTGGGGGTGGGAGACAAACTTAGGCACTTTCTGTCATTCTGTAAGTGGGGAACGCCATTCCTCTGCCCACCCCGGGGACAGACCTGAGCCAAGACCCAAGCTGACCAATCAGACACCTCCGTGGCACCGCAGCTCCCCCTCGGGGTGTGGCCAGGGTGAGTGGATAGGTAGATGTGATATGATCTCAGTCCTGAGCAGAGTGTTGGAGAACTGGGGTTCCTGCAAGAAGTGGGGCACACTCATTTAACAAGGACAGTTCACCAGGGCAAGAATCAGAGTGTGAAGTGGTAACCCGAGGCCACCCCTGGAACTTTCTATACTCCAGCATGAGGGGCAGAGGGTGGGGGATTGTGGGAGAGACCCTGTATTGACAACAGCCCAGGCAAGAAACACATGCCCTGATGGCTTTGATCGCTCTGTGGCCCTCTGTCCACACCAGACGCGCTCCAACACCAAGGCTTTTCCAGCATGCCATTTTCCGATTCTGCTATTTCTTCAGAAATCGATTCCCACGCTTGACTTCTCTGCTCCTGTGGGTCCTACAGTCTTCTGGAAGATTCTGTTCACTTACATTTTAAACACTAAGACCCATGTTTAAGTGGTGTTGGAGGTTGCACAAGTGATCTACCATTGAGTTTCAGACCCAGTTCTTTTCTTCTCGGTAGGTGTTGGTGTCTGCTGCTGACAGCCCTGAACTCCAAAGGGCCGGAGGTTATGACCCTCCCCCTGACAAGAGAGGAAACTGAGGCTCCAGGCGGTTTTGGCCCTCTCAGTTCGGGTCACACGGGTGGGCAATGGCCTGTGAAGCCTCATCCGGGCATCATGCTACGCGAAGGTGGCTTATCATCACTGAGCTGGGCAGAAGGGTGGGAGGAGCCACATACCTGTGACCAGAGATGGACTTAAGCCTTCTGGAACTCTCCAGTTACACGGAGACGATGTTGGTTATAAACCTGTTTCTGTCTGTTGACATTACAGTTAGCTGTTGTATTTTGGTGGCCAAGAACTTCGTGCAGAGGTGGAGTTGGGGGGGAGGGGGAACATAGAGATCTTTCCTCACTTAGAAAACAGGACCAAGCAGGGCTCCCTGGGGAGAGGTGACTTGGGCAGGCTTATAGAAAACATGGAGATACTTACAGGATATTGGGTAAGATGAGAATGAGAAACCAGCTGTGGGGTTTCTAGCAGAAGGCAAAAGGCTTTGTAAGGTATGGGGAGCCAGGGACAGAAGGGATTTCTGGTCAGCCCAGGTCAGTCTGGCATCAGGGCAGGTCTGAATTTCCAGCAGAACGCAGGGCAGGCCTGCATCTCGCATCTCTTTGTTCTACCCAGGGCTATAAGCTGGGACTTCACACTGTCTTCAGCCATCTTCAGACTGTCACAGTCTCTCTGTGGGGCCCCAGCACCTGCTATCCATCACTTCTTAAAAAAAAAAAAATCCCTGGACTTCTCCAATAGGCAATAGGCTCTTTGGGGGTGGGGGAATTACCTAGTTATGATCCAATTACACAATAATTACATTGGGATGGCTTTGTAAGTACAGCATTAATTACCTTTGATAGCCCCATATATCATCGCTCTGAGGACGGTCAGGAGATAGGGTGGGCAGGGCCAGAGGGTGGGCCTGAAAAGCCATTAGTAGATTCGGAAGCTGCGGCCCTTGGGAGTGAGGGGGTAAAATCAGGATGTGTATGGTTTCTAGCCATCCTGAGGACTTCCGGGCGGGGTGTGATCTTCAGGTGGACTGTCCTGCCGGGCAAGAGTGAGGGTCAAGAATCACCACTATAAGAAGCCCGTTCTCTATGGCGGCAGAGCTCTGACCTTGGCGTCGGCGGAAGATAGTCGCTCACTCCATGTTGGAGGAGTGAAGGAAGGAGGGCCTTACTGAGGAGCCAGGGACAGACAGGGTTTCCTGATTCCCTAGAGGCTCCACTCAAGTGGCACAAAGAACTGTCGAAATTGCTTTAAGTAATTATTTAATCTTGTATGTTCGAAATATTCTAAATTAATCAATGTAAAAATATTATAGAGGGACTGGGGAGAAGCCCAGTCAGTAAAATGCTTGCAATAGAAGTGTGGGGGCCTGAGCTTGACCCCCTTCTCCGGGACCTATGGAGAAAGTTTCCCTGGGCTCGCTGGCCAGATGGTTTAGACCGGCAGTTCTCAAGCTGTGGGTCACAACCCCTTTGGGGGTCACATATCAGATACTTCCATTATGATTCATAATAGTAGCCAAATTACAGTTATGATTTATCAAGGAAAATAATTTTATGATTGGGGTCACCACAGCATGAGGAACTGTTTTAAGGGGCCACAGCCTTAGGAAGGTTGAGAACCGCTGGTCTAGACTAATTGATGAGGTCAATGAAAGACCCTACCTCAAACACCAAGATAGACAACTCCTGAATAATGAGATCCTGCATCAACTTAACACACACACACACACACACACACACACAGAGACACAGACACACACATACACAGGCAGACATACATTGACACATACATACTCACATACATCACGGAGACACATGCATGTCATACAGACACACACATACACATGTACAGACACAGATACACGTGGAGACACAGACACACAGGCATGCTCATGCACACACACACACACACACACACACACACACACACACAGCTAAAGATAAACACACATCATACATATATAGCCACAACAGGGACAGGCACAGATACAGATATGTACATATCATAATATACAGACACACATGCATAGACAGAGAGACATGCGTCATATGTACACAGATACCCACACAGGCACTTATATAGACACACACACTTTTATCATACCTGCGCAGACACATACTTATTTAAGTAAAGAGATCTCATACTACATTATTTTTTAGTGAAATCTTTGAAATCTGATGTGCATCTTTTTTTGTGCATGTGTTTATGTGTGTATATGTATATATGTATGTATGTATGTGTGTGTATTTGTGTGCTGGTCTATATGTTTACATGTGCTTGTACATACAAATGTTGAGTGTGCATGTAGGCCAGCGATTGATGGTGAGTATCTTCTTCTACCTGATTACTTTCCTCGATACTGAGGCAGGGTCTCTTGCTGACTCCGGCTAGTCTATCTATCTAGCCTGCCTCAGGGACCTCCGGTCTCTGCCTCTATAGCTCCAGGATTACAGGTGGGTCGCCATACCCACATGTATAGCCATCTTCATACCCACCCGAATACGCCATACCCGAGCTCAGATTCTCACACCTGCGTGTCTCCACGGTGCTGGGGGAAAGTGTCACAAGCAGATGGGGAGCTCTAAAGTCTTGTGGGCTGGACACATCCAACCCAGCCTCACACCCAGTCTTCTGTCATTCAAAATGGAAGAGGAAGGAAGCCAGACTCCCCAGGTCATGGCTGGCCCCCAAACCCCTTACCGCAGCACAGGAAAAGGAGAGCGCTGTGCTAGGGTGGCCGGGCTGCCGGCGGCACCAGTGACTGTGGAGCTGGGTGGCAGGATAGAGATGTCCACTGCCTCATTCGGAGTGCACCAGGCTTTCTGGCTTTCAGTGAGCCTTTGACTGGTCTTTGTTCACTGTTCATTCGAGCAGTGAACACTTAGAAGCTATTACTGGCTCTACTTGGTATCTCTTGAGGGGCCGGAAGGGGAAGGGGATATGACTCCACAGAAGACCAACAGAGTCAGCTAGCCTGGACCCTTGGGGCTCTCAGAGTCTGAACCATCAACCAAGGAACATACACGGGCTAGACCTAAGCTTCCCCTCATATATGTAGCAGATGTGCAGGTCAGTCTTCGTGTGTGTCCTGAACAACTGGAGCGGGGGCTATCGCAAAAGCTGTTGCCTGTCTATGGGATATGTTCTCTTAGCTGGGCTGCCTTGTCTGCCCTCAGTGGGAGAGGAAGGTCCTAGCCTCACAGAGATTTGAAGTGCCAGGGTGGGGAGATACCAAGGGGGGGGGAACCCTTATCCACTCAGAGGAGAAGGGGAGGGAGGGATAGGGGTGACTGGGAGGGGGGCAGTGAGTGAGATGTAAAGTGAATAAGTAAAAAATAAATAAATAAAAAATTTTAAAAAGAAAAAAAAAAGCATTGATTTATTTCAGATATGTGTGTACACTGCCACTGTCTTCAGACACACCAGAAGAGGGCATCGGATCCCATTACAGATGGTTGTGAGCCACCATGTGGTTGCTGGGAATTGAACTCAGGACCCCTGAAAGAGCAGCCAGTGCTCTTAACCACGGAACCATCTCTCCAGCTCTCTACTTGGTATCTTAAAGAGAGACTTTTGAGAGCCAGTGAGATGGCACAGTGAGTAAAGACCCTTGCCACCAACACAGGTGATTTGATTTCGACCCCTGAGATCCACATGGTGGAGCCAGAGATTTGTTCTCTGACCTCCATGGAAGAGCACTCCCACTCTACGAAACGTGTAACACTGGAACCCAGCCACCTACCCAGCACTAGTGAAGTTATGGCTCTTGGAGGAGAGCCTACAGCAGCCACTCTACTAAACCAGCACAGTCCCTAACTACATTCTAAATCTCTCTCCTTACACCCACAGAGAAGGGCAGTCTTCATCCTTTGTCAAGAGGACGCCATTATAGAGAACCACAACCAATCAAAATGCAAAGAAGCGGAGTCTCGTCCCAACGAATGCATCTACAAAACACTCCTCACACAAGCTTAGGGAACACTGGAGAAGAAGGAGCAGGAAAACTGAAAGAGCCAGAGGTCAGGGAGTGTGCTGTGAGACTGTCTCCTAGGGACGTCAGGAGCTGTACACATAGAGTCTGTAGTAAAAAATATTTTAAAAATCCCGACACAGCACTTGGGAGGCAGAGGCAGGCAGATTTCTGAGTTTGAGGCCAGCCTGGTCTACAGAGTAAGTTCCAGGACAGCCAGGGCTACACAAAGAAACCCTGTCTGGAGAAAAACAAACAAACAAATCCTGACACAGGGATTGCAAGCTGGTACAACCACTCTGGAAATCAGTTTGGCAGTTCCTTGGGAAATTGGACATAGTACGACCAGAGGACCCAGCTATACCACACCTGGGCATATACCCAGAAGATGCTCCAGCATGTAATAAGGACACATGCTCCACCATGTTCATAGCAGCCTTATTTATAATTGCCAGAAACTGGAAACAACCCAGATGTCCCTCAACAGAGGAATAGATACAGAAAATGTGGTACATCTACACAATGGAGTACTACTCAGCTATTAAAAATAATGAATTTATGAAATTCTTAGGGAAATGGATGGATCTGGAGAATATCATCCTGAGTGAGGTAACCCAGTCACAAAAGAACACACTTGGTATGCACTCTCTGATAAGTGGTTATTAGCCCAGAAGATTGGAATACCCAAGATACAATCCACAAACCACAAGAATCTCAAGAAGAAGCAAGATCAAAGTGTGGATACTTTGTTCCTTCTTAAAAGGGGGAACAAAATACCCATGGAAAGAGTTGCAGAGACAAACTGGAGCAGAGACTGAAGGAAGAACAATTCAGAGACTGCTCCACCTGGGAATCCTTTCCATATTCAATCATCAAATCTAGACACTATTGTGGATGCCAACAAGTGCTAGATGACAGGACCCTGATATAGCTGTCTCCTGAGAGGCTCTGACAGTGCCCAACTAATACAGAAATAGAGACTCACAGCCATCCATTGGACTGAGCACAGGGTCCCCAATGAAGAAGCTAGAGAAAGGACCCAAGGAGCTGAAGGGTTTGCAGCCCCTTAGAACCAACAACAATATGACTAACTAGTACCCTCAGAGCTCCCAGGGACTAAACCACCAACAAAGAGTACACATGGTGGGATTCATGGCTCCAGCAGTATATGTATAGCAGAGGATGACCTAGTCAGTCATCAATGGGAGGAGAGGCCCTTGGTCCTGTGTAGGGGAATGCCAGGGCCAGGATGCGGGAGAGGGTGGGTTGGTAAGCAGGGGGAAGGGGGAGGGAACAGGTTTTTTGTTTGTTTGTTTGTTTGTTTGTTTGTTTCTGGAGGGGAAACTAGGAAAAAAAGAAAAACAAACAAAGAAACAAAAACTTAAAAATCCTGACACAGGGTTTCTTCCCACCTCAGACTATTTATGTTCCAGATGAAACACAAACACACAACCTTATATTTTAAAATATGCCTTAGGCAGCACAATAACTGGGTAACAGCCTACCCTCCATGCTGATAGAATCCACTTTCCTACTGATAACTCCGAGTTACTACTTACTAATTTCTATGTTCTGTCTGAGCTGTTCTTATCCAATTGACCAGCCCACATGGCCACGTTTTTATGGCTCAGTTATCCCATGGCAGCTCTCCTTCTCCCTCATGTATGTTTCTCCTCTTCCAGAGTGGCTCCTCTCTGCTCCTCCTCCTTCCTCTTCCTCATAGTCCCACGCCTGGGAAACCTAAACCCCGCCTATGTCTCTTCTCCCCAGCTATTGGCTGCTGGCATCTTTATTTTACCAATCAGAATTAACTAGGGGCAGGGCGCCTCAGTGTCTTATGTTAGGACTCTCTCATCTTTGGGGCAAACAATTTCGGAGGGGTGGGGACCCAAATAGGTATTAGAATACGAGCACCATTAGGCCCAACCACTACAAAAATCTCACCAACAATGGCGGCCCAAATGTGAGCCGAGCAAGGGCAACACCAACAGACATGCCAAAGAGGACGGGGAAAGACGGTGAGGCCTCAGCCCTGCATGAAGAACTACAGGTAGCTAAGGAATGATGAGAGTGGGGGACACAGTCTTCCCAGGGAAAGAGCACACTGTTGGTTATCTAGTGCCAATGGGCAGCCCTGAAGACATATACATGAGTAACATTATATATATTGAGCATGTTATATTTAGAATAAATATGTATCTACTATCTTACTTAGGGTTTTACTGCTGCGAACAGACACCATGACCAAGGCAAATCTATCTGCCTCTGCCTCCCAAGTGTTGGGATTAAAGGTGTGCACTACCACTGCCCGGCAGACCAAAGCAAGTCTTATAAAGGACAACATTTAACTGGGGCTGGCTTACAGGTTCAGAGGTTCAGTCCATTATCATCAAGGCAGGAACATGGCAGCATCCAGGCAGACATGGTACAGGGGGAGCTGAGAGTTCTACATCTTCATCTGAAGGCTGCTAGTAGAATACTGACTTTCAGGCAGCTAGGAATGTCTTAAAGCCCACAGCCAGAGTGACGCGCCTACTCTACCAGGGCCACACCTTCTAATAGTAACTAACACTCCATGGGCTGAACATATACGAACCATCACATCTATACATACAGATATGCATGTAACAACAGTTAATGAAAAGAAAAATGAATCTTAAAGAGAGCAAGGAGGGATGTATGGGGGGTTTGGAAGGAGAAAAGGGAAGGAAGAAAGGATGGAATTATATTTATCTCAGAAAATGAAAGTAAAAAAAGAAAAGATGGAGCTGGGCAGTGGTGGCACACGCCTTTAATCCCAGCACTTGGGAGGCAGAGGCAGGCGGATTTCTGAGTTCGAGGTCAGCCTGGTCTACAGAGTGAGTTCCAGGACAGCCAGGGCTACACAGAGAAACCTTGTCTCAAAAAAACTAAAAAAGAAAGAAAGAAGGAAAGAAGGAAAGAAGGAAAGAAGGAAAGAAGGAAAGAAAGAAAGAAAGAAAGAAAGAAAGAAAGAAAGAAAGAAAGAAAGAAAGGAAGGAAGGAAGAAAAAAAGAAAAGATGGGGCACCATACACCCTAAAATAAAAAATTTAAAGAGAGCCTTTGATATGGACACCCCTGGGGGCCCCTGACTCTGCTTTCATCCCATCTTTTCTGAATGTCAATAACCTGTCCTTCAACACTGCTCGGTCCAGAACTCCATACTGTAGGCAAACTTAACCAAGGTGCCAAAGGAGAAGCGAGAGGGCCACAGTGAGCTTGGGGACTGAGAGAACGCTGTCCCCGACTGGGTGTGTTTGTGATGATCTTGCAAAAGAAATTTAAAACCTAGTTGCTTGGGAGGAGTCTGGGTCCTCTCGCCGCCGGCCGGAGCTAGCTCACCCCTGAAAGACAACCTGTTCAGCACTCAGTGACTGACAGTTGGCCGACATTAAGCCAGGAACATTTACTATGGAAATCAGCACACACAATCAAGCAGGGGTCCCCTTTCAGTTCCCAGAGAGGTGTGTGCCACTCCCAGAGACTCAGAGAATTCAGTGATCTAGGATCAGAATCTAGAGGAGGGCCTGTAGATGAATTTTAATCCAGCAACGTGGCTGCTCTGGCAAAGGATCACATCCAAAGACCTTCTAGGTCAGTGTGATCTGGCTGGCCTGCAAACACGCCACACACCTTTAATCCCTCTGGCTGGAATACAGACACACCTTTAGAACACACCTTTCATCCCATACCATGATGTCTAATTGAGGGGCAGACAAAGTGATGAATCAGAGAAAGATTTGACGAAATTAGTCAGAGATAGGATACACCCAACTTTCAGAAGAACAGATAGAATAAAGAGGCTACTTAAGAACAGAGGGGAGGGGAGAGAGAGAGAGAGAGAGAGAGAGAGAGAGAGAGAGAGAGAGAGAGAGAGAGGAGAGAAGAGAGAGGGG
>JADRCC010574126.1:0-17631 GCA_019843855.1 Hylomyscus alleni | reverse complement strand
AGTTACAGTTGTTCTGTGTTCTGTTGAAACTACACTACAGTTTCTCATATTCACACAACTGTACTTTGGGAATGAGGTACCTTCTAAAGAATTTTGTATCTATAAATGTGCAAAATTGTTAGTCTTCATAAAAGTGTATTTTTTCTCATTCTGAAAATATCACAATTTCAAAGGTATACCAAGAAAAAATTTTATAGCACTTCCTTATAGAAAACCAGGGCAAGGCTTACATATTACCAAAAATCATAACATGTTATAATGTTGCCCCTATGTGGAAAGTAAAAAAATGAGCACTTCTCAGGTGAACAGAGCCATCTCTTTAGCTGATATTAAATCTAAGATAAAAAGAATCCCAAGTAAGACTTGTGTGTACTTCTGAAAGTACGGCTTTACATTTGGAGCTGTAAAAATCCGATAAAAAAGAAGTTTCATTTCTTCTGAGACAATGATATAGCTATGCTCTGCATAGTTGGATTGTTATCACACCAGGGAATGACTGCTTCCTCACTGGCGATGGCCTGGACAGCTGGAGTTTCTGCAGGTTTCTTGTTCCTCCATAATCATCTTTGTTCATCTTCAAAGAAGTTTCCAAGTAGAGTTCAAAATTCAAATCATGACATTCTGTTTCCAACTCAGATAGGAGATGGAATCTCTGTAGTGAATCCAGGTGGGAGATAATCAGAGTTGGGGAAAGGTGGAAGACAGAGAGGGCAGTCGCTTTTGTGACCTCACAGGAAGCCACTGTCTACCGCAAGGAAGGATGCAAATGTGCCTTCCATTGGCTCTATCTGACAAATTGCAGATGGTATCCAATTGGTGTTTCAATGATTTCCTTTAAGAGTTATAGTTTTGGTAAAGTCAGGCTTCCCTACCTCTGAGCCAAGCACCTACCAATTTCTGTACTGGATTCAATGTCTGAAACTACAGATAACTCACAAGTCAAATTGGCTTCAGTGGGAAGACACTTCCCACCCTGTCTTATGGTGCCCAGATGCAAGCTGGTTAGGATTAATTGTGTCTTCAGCTCAAACAAAAATTTCACCCCATTTTTAAAATTATAATAAGGACATGTGTGTGTTTCTAAACAAATCAATGATGAATGTGGGGGAGAAGCTCTAAATTGTCCTCAGACAAACCAAGTTCATTTTTTTTTTGAGGTCACATTAATTCTTTAAACATTGTCTTAACCCATCAGTGGGTGATGTTCAGAAGGCAATAAGGTACCTGTGCTGGTGTCAATCTGTCATGTCCCTTTTATCTTGCTGAAATACATAACACCTCAAACATAAATTTGGAAAAGTGTGGTTGACCAGACAGAAAGAAAGCATTCTAATACCCTGGGTCCCTTTAAGGAGTCACTTCCCGAGGACATTTAGTCCCTTATTGTTCAGGCAAATCAAGTCATGTGACAATATAGATTAGAGGTGTTGAGAAATCCTTAAATTATACTCCAAGCATTATTTTTACATGTTTTTTGTCATGTTCTTTTTCTTCCTTTAAAAAACAAATTAGCCATGTGTTATAATAATGTCTCAGTGTAATTAATGTAAATATGATGTGTGGAAGCATTCAAGAGGAAGGCAAGAAAACACCATCCAAATTAAAATGTGGCAAAAATCCAATGATAAGACTCCATAGTGATTTGTACAGCGCCCTTTCCTCCCCTTCATCCTATAAGCTGAACTGCATTTAGATTTTTAAAATGATTTAAGTTCTCATTTCAGAAAGCCCATTTTAAAATTTAAAAACAAATACTTATTCTTTTTCCTTTTCTTATTTAAATGTAGACAAATGTGGCTGGATGTCTTAAGGAGTGGACTTCCTTACTTCCTAAACTGTAGACTATGAATCTGTTTAACATATAAAAATCATTTGGAGTTCCTAATGAATCTGCCATTGTATCACCCCCAGTTATTTCGAATGTTTTAGAAGAGGGAACAATTGATGATGAAGATGGTCCCCACATCTTCACACCCTAGGCAGTATCAATGCAGCCCTCTCTATGCGTGGATAAGGGGAACAGAAAAGGAAAGTGAACCCAGAGACTGCTGTGCTCAGCATGCAAAGCTGGTTTGTGAATGAGTCAGGTGTCCATTCTCTCTCTAGCTACATATTTTCTGAACAGTTTGAACATGCCAGGTCCTGTTTTGGGTTCTGGGAATAAGTGGTAATCACAACACACGAGGAAGTTCTATCATCCCATGGAGTCTACAGTCTTGTGAGGGAGCGACACGTCTAAAACTGCTGGTTAAGTTTAGAGGAAATGGGAGTTGTATGTTCTTGTGTGCCTGTGTTTTTTGGTACATGAGACAGTCAATTTTACAGGAAGAGGTCACCGAGAATGACGTTTGAGGAGTCAAACGTCATTGAAGAGTAAGGCATGCTGGGATCTGTTTTCAGAGTAGGCTTCCTGGAGTCTTGAGCTGGGTGCTCAAAAGGCTGGGGAAGACTTCTGAGAGGCTGTGGTGGTAGATGAAAGCAATAATGGCTTATTTCGGCTTAGGAGAGACTTGGCTATTAAGCTATGTAGTCAGTGATGGTGCGGAAAGGGTTGGTAGAAAGAGAGAAGTATTTCTAAGGCTATTTTGAAAACAATTGAACCAAATATGAAACAATAAAAATGTATTATAGTTTCTTCAGGTGACCTGCTGTTACAACTATACCTGAAGAAGAATGAAAAATGAAGAATTAAATATTTGGGGACAGAAAAAGAATGCTGGAGTGTGCCTTACCAAGCATGTGTCCTAGCAGCTGCCGAGGCTTTTGCTGAGTGACCCCGAGTGCTATCCTTTCACAACTCAAGCTTTACTGACAAATGACCTGGGCTAGAGGAGTGCCAAGCATACTCACTGATTTTTAAATACATTTTATTTGAACCAAAGATGATCCAGTTGTTTGGATATTGTCTCCGGCTAATTTTGCATCACGGTAGCCAAGGCCACCCAGAGACTGGGTAGCAGAGAGGGTGCTTGCAGACTCTTGAACTAGGAGAAAGATGAAGAGTGAAATTAGGTGGAGTTTAAGGGAATCTGGAGATCTCCTTGTAGTGAGCAGATAAGAGCAGGCAGCTAGACTGAGGTGATGAGGAGCGGCTGTGGTCCTGCATCCTGAAGGCACACTCCTGCCTTTTCCTTTACTCATCAAGAGAGAAAAGTCACGTATCTTAAACATATGCATTTCCTCATTTTGCCATACTACTTATTCATTTACTGATGGGTTTGTGTGTTCATTTACTCTTTCGGTTTAAACTCATTTGTGTATAAGCATAGGCTTAAAAACAAGTTTGAATGGTGTATTAGCATGTAGAGAGGACAAGATTGTATATTTTATTATTTTAGTTCATTTGTATTTCTCCTTTTGATTAAAATGAAGAAAATTACATGTAAAGTTACAAAATAAAAATAAAAGACTTAAGTAAACACATACCCTTTACTCTTGAATCTCACTCTGATTTGGAACTGTGAAATGCATAAAGCCAGGATGAAAGTGTCAGGAGAGGCGACGATGTAGATCATCCAGAGATTAGTGTTTAGAGTTTGGCTGCTTTGGTCTGTGTTTGATTGCTTTGGTCTATTTGATGGACTGTGCACACACTTCAAGAAGAAAAGTGAGGAAACAATGCAAAGAAGGTAGGAATGGCCAAAATAATCTTTACAGTTCTGCCTTCCACACTTCTAAATATCTGTAGGGCTCAGTGGGAGGTCACTAGAGTCTAAATGTCCCCAGGATTCCCGATGCCATCTGCTATCTTGTTCAAGTTTTCCCTTCTCTTTACCTTCTAATCTCTCAAATCTCCACTTAAAGTTTAACTTCTGGAAAATTTCTTAAACTTTTAGTTATTAAACTGTGAATCCTCTTCTCATTTTGTAATCTATCTAAGTTAGTGAGCGTCCTCTACTGCATAGAAGAAAACAAACAGACCTTCCACAGAACTTCAATAAAAACAAACAAAATGAGAATATATATATATAGTTGGCCTCCTAGAGTCTGGAATGAGCAATTGAGAACAAATAGTTTCTTCCTTCTGACTCAAGCATTTATGTTCTGGACCAGCAGGAAGCAAGCTACCAAGTTCCTGTTTCTACATGATTAGGAAACAAAAGGAAGGCAGATAAAATCAGGGACAAGGGAGGATATGAGTGGAGTGGCAAGAAAGAAAATGACTTGTACAAGTCCACAAAAGAAATACCCATTTAAAATCAACTCTGAAAGGTGAACAAGTGGGGCTCTGGTTTCTGCCAGTGGAAAGCAAAGGTGAGATGGCAGTCTCCAACTGATGGCTGTCACCTTGAAGGCTCTGGTTTTACTAACACAGCGATGTCTAATAGTGCTGGGTTCTTCCATTTCTTCATTCAGTAATTCCATAGTCAAGGGAGTCAGGTTGTACTTTTGGAAGCAAGGGCTAAAATCCTAAAGAAGAATGCAATCACTTTCATCATCATAATCTACTATCATCAAACGTGTTTATCAATAGAACAATGAATCACTGCAAGGTGCAGGGGTCCTAAGTCCAAAGTATAAATCCTAAAACAGTATTCCATATTGGCTGTACTATTTATGTTACATCATCGTTGGTACAACTACCTTTTGGTTTAGACAAGAGGCTTGTTTTTTTTTTTTTTTGTTTTTTTTTGTTTTTGTTTCTTTTATACAAAAAGGATATTTTAAATTACAGATTGTGTGAAGATGATTTCCACTCAGGATTGCCAGGAAGTTCTAAATTAAGAAGAACTAACAGATGGCCTAGTTAATATTTTCTCTGAAAAGACCCTGGAGAAGCAAACTTCACTAAGGTCTACTTATGCTCATTGAAGTTTGCTTGTGTCAAAAATAACATGGATATTTTGGGTTTCGGGATGTTTGTGGGAGTGGGTTTTGCAGCCAGATGTGCAGATGATGGAGCAGAGCTAAGAGCTGTTTAGTTTGTTTGTTTGTTCGTTTGTTTCAAGCAGGTATTTGCCTACAGTTTTCTGAGTCTCTGTTCCCATTAAAAAAGTTTCTCTCATAATTCATGAGGTTGCTAATTTAGATGATTGAAATCTACTTCCTGTTTCTCTTGCTGATATCTCTAAACACTTTTCTAAATTGAAGATGCCAATGGTACACACCGCCTGCTGGGCATAAATGGTCTATGTGTGTTTGTTCTCTTTAAGTTGTCTCTCATTCCTATTTGTCACAAGAAATGACTCCAAACAGCCCCGGGGGGAATCCACATTGACTGCAATAGTTGTTGTCCCATAGCCCTTTAGTCACTCATTGATAATGAGGATGTCATGTTTCCTTCTGTCTTCATTCCAAGAGTCCTGATGGTTTTCACCCTCAGTCATTTGGTTTTCTCACCTGTAAACCTTTTTCTTGATAAGCAGCTGACAGACATATACCCTCGCCTTGCCTTGCTTCTGCAGTGTCAGAAAATGATTCCACTGGTGCCTCATGATTAATCTCCTGATGATACATTTTCTACCAATTGGGAGGCCCTTGGGTTTTTTTTTTCACTCTGAGTGGAGACCTTTCCTCAATGGATTTACTGTCAATGGTTCCTGAATTCAAGAAAACTCAAAGCCTCCAAAACTCACTACTCAGTTATCTCCTCTCTACGTTGTCTCATTCAGAATCCCGGTCCTTGGCACTCCCATGAGCATCCTTGCATTCCCATGCTGTACCTCAGACAGTTTCAATCAAATGACATCTCTGGTCTTGTGGAATGCACCTCATCTGATTTCTCAAGTGGCTGGTGTAACTCTCAGTGTAACTCTCAGTGGGAACTGCCCTTCAAGTTTCTTAGGACTTAATTTGAAATCAAATCAAGTTTTCACTCTAAGCAACGATTCTTTCAGCCAGCACATGACTCACTTTATGCTCCCCAATGTCACCTCTCTCTCCCAGTCATTGTGCGCTTTCTGCTTTTCCTTGTCACTCATTGTAGTCCAGGTTTGAGTACCACCCCATCACATTAGAGCTTGTCTGCTAAGATGAGAGAGTTTAACCAACTTCATTTTGCTCTTTCAGTTGACAGTGGGAGACTGGATAAGTGTGGCCTGTGAGGGTAGGAGAGAAGAGAGAGAACAAAAGAAACCTCCCATTTCTGTTTCCTTAAGTCTTTCTTCTTCCTAATGGGATCACCTTCCTGAGTCAACCCAGTGGCAGGGGTGTTAACCCCAATAGCAATTGAGTTCTGGTGGCCAGTATAGGCCAGCTTTATCTACAGGACTCAGGCATCCCAGCCCCAGCCCCTGACTCTACCTTCTAAACAGTTAGTTCATTATATTCTTTCCTTCAGCTCAGAGAGGACATCTGATCCAGGTAGGCCTCCATCTCAGTGGACTGAACTGCAGTGCTGTGTAGGCCACCTCAGAATTCTCTTCTGGCTTTTTCAGATCATTAGTGAGAGTTATTCATTCAACATTATTAGCCGTTCATCAGTTACATTCTCCCTGATTAAATAATTAACATAATTTTTGCCTCCTAATTGGATCTGAGGGGACACAGTGATTGGCCCTTCTGCTTCCGGGGGATTCCCCTTCACGTACTGAGTATGGAAGCTGATGGTTGGAAGAGAGCTGACATCCCTCTTACTGGCTGATGCTCTGTACACAGGATCTGACCTCCCCACACTCCACTCCTGCATAGGAGAAGCCCAGTTCCCAGTATGCCAAACTCCATCTCAGGATCTGTCAAGATGTCACTCCCTACACCCATTGCGATGGTTTGAATAGGTTTGCCACCCCCTAGATTCATGCTTTGAATGCTTGACCCAAGGGAAGTGGCACTATTCAGAGGAGTATCCTTGTTGGAGTAGGTGTGTCCTTGTTGGAAGAAGTATGTCACTATGCCAGTGGGCTTTAAGGTCTCCTAGTGGTCATGTTCCACCCAATGTGGAATCAGAGTCTCCTCCTGGCTACATTGGGATCAAGATGAAGAACTCTTGGCTCCTCTAGCACCACATTGGCCTGCATGCTGTCTTTCTTCCTGCTATGAAAATAGTAGACTAATCCAGCTTCAACAAAATGTTTGCCTTGGTCATGGTGTTTCTTCTCAGCATCAAAACTATATAGGAGAACCTCAGCTCCTAGTACCCTAGACCCTGTCTTAGTGTCTGACAAAAAGTTGTGCTTCTAAGGCCTTTCCAGGACCCCCATGAAGTGTGTGAGCTCCATTAGCCTGCAGAGGAAGAGGAGGAACAGCTCAACATGGGGACTACAAATAATCTCAAACACTGGGGAAGGGTGTCTGCAGAATGGTGGCCTGCCCTAAACCCCCAAGCTTCTTCCTTTCTTTGTGATGAAGTCTAAAGGAGGTAGGACTTTTGGAGATGACTAGGTCATGAAAGCAGTGAAGTTAGTGCTCTTGAAAAGACCCCAGAGGTGTCCTCTGCCCTGTCTCCTCTGTGTGTTTTCAGTGGCATGCTAGCATGTTAGGAAAAGTCCTGGCTGCGAGTCTAATGGCTCCTTGCTCTTGGATGGTTATGAAGCTGTGAGGATTTCTGTAAATTTATTTTGTTTGTACACTGCCTTGCCCAGAGTATTTGGGTACAGTTGTCCAGAAGAACTTGGATGAAATACTGTTTGTTTGTTCCATATAGGGTCTCACTCTGTAGTCCAGGCTGTTGTGGAACTCAGTATATAGCTGAAGCTAACCTTAAACTCATAGCATTCCTTCTGCCTCAGTGTCCTGATTGTTGAGATTACAGGGGTGAGTGATCCTGTACAGATTTGCTGTCTTTTAGATAACAGAAAAACATAAATCTATTTCTTTTGGTTGTCAGAATACTTCTATGTGGTACCTCTGATACCAGGGTCATGCTTTGGAAACTGAGGCTTGTGATGGTTATATACACATTCTGACCAGCATCATCTGGCTGGTGAACAGATGTCAAGCCTGACCCTTGTCCACCACCCAGGCTGCCCAAATCTGCAGTCACTCCTTTCCTACTTCCAATCACATTGTCCAACAGGTTGGAATTTTATGAAGACTTAGGACTTCTTACCCATCAAGGTAGTCACTCAACTGTTATTGGGATTAAAGTAGTTATATCTTTAGAAACTAAAAGTAACTTTTTTCAGTGTACATAGGATTTTATATTTGATAACAGGCTATATATATATATATATATATATATATATATTTATGTATATATACACACATATATATGTATATATATGTATATCACCATTTTATCTTCTTATGACCCTTTGGGCATTGAAGTTAATATTGGAAATAAGCAATCATTTATTCATAGATTTTTTTAAAAACTTTTGTTGATTCTTTCTGGGTTTCATATCATATATTCCAGTCCCACTCACCTCCCTGTCCCCTCAAATCTGCCTATTGCTCTTGCAACCTCCCCCTCTAAAAAAAATACACATACACATACAAAAACAAACAAAGCATAGCGAACATCTCATCATGGAAGCTGTAGTGTGTCCCAGTGTGTCTCACGATATATCTCTCTGTCCATACATCTTCGCCTGCAAGTGTTCATTGAAATGAGTCATTGGCCTGGTTCGGGATTTCTGGCTTTTGTGACCCCAATAGTACTGGATCCTCACTGGGCCTCCTCCTAGTTATCCTGTTGTTGCACTGTGTCATGGAAATCATGTAGCTTTGGGTCAGCAGGACAGTCCCTTTCACAAGTCCCAACCATTTGCAGATTATATAGGTTTAGGGTAAGCTAACTCAAAGCCCTGGATCTGGGCCTGGGTGGTAGCTGAGCTTGTCAGTGCACTGGTTCTCTCTGTACTGGCAGAGTTAGTGCTCTTGCTTTTATACCTTGAGTCCTGCTCACCCACAGTCATGCTTCCAGAACCAGCTCCACTGTGCTGCCCAGTCAAGTCATGGGGCCCATTTTTCCAAGGGCTGCAGCCATCCTGGGCCTGAGCCACCTCTTCCTCTCTCACACCTCAGGACCTGCTCATCTGTACTACCTCTACCAGGGCCAACTGAACTGTGCTGTCACAGGGAATGAGGAGAGAGCACACACCCATGCTACCCAGCCCAGCTCAACATGCATATATTTTGAGATGAGGTCTTACTTGATAGCTGCCCTGTTACTTACTTGTAGTACAGGATGATCTTAGACTCAAAGAAACCATCCTGACTCAGTGACAATGACTTGATTGAGTGTCTAAGTCACTGGCTTGAGCCACCTCCTGACTCGAATATTTACACTGTGTATACAGTTGAGGGTGTCTAACCTTTGAACAGTGCATCACCACAACCCTGTGACCCTCAAAGTTCATGTTCAAGAATCATACGATTAAGTTACAAGAAAAGTCATTGAAAAAGACCTTGTAATGTTTTAAATAGGTTTACAGTTTGTGTTGGGTGCACTCGTCATCTATGGGATGATGCTTAGACATACTCGATCCAGGCTCTTTTTCAGGCAGTAATTTATCAGTCAGTACAGCAGCCACAGGAGGAAACTCTTGTGGTCACATTTCCATTTTCATAAGGAGACAACTTAGGACCCTGAGATTGGGGAGAAATGCTAATAGAAAAATCAGAGTTAAACGTAGGATGCGAGGTCTGGATTCTGCTCACAGGCTTTTAACGTCTTCAGTACGCAACAATGCTACCTTACTTCTCTAATATACTTACTTAAATCATGTGAGTCCATTGTTTTCCATTTGTGTATGTGTATTCCTGTGTGTATAAACATGTATGTGCACGTTTGGGTGGAGGCCATGGGTTGATATTGAGTGTCTTCCTATGTTGCCTTCCACTTTTTTTTTTTTTTTTTTTTTGCCACTGCTTTTGACTAGACTGGTTGCCAAGCAACATCAGGCAGTCATCCTGTCTCCAGTTCTCTGCACTGGGACAGCTGATATGCGTCACCAAGCCAGCATTTTATGTGGGCACTGGGATCAAACTTAGGTCCTTGTGCTTGTGTAACAAACACTTTATGTACTGAGCCATTTTCTCGCCTATTTTTCATAGGTTGGAAATATATTTTAACTTTAAACTTAGTTGGTGCTAACTGTATAGTCAGTTGTTTTGAGTGTAGCAAACAGCACACTTACCCTTGCTCTTTTCATTTCAGAGTTTACAACTCTGTTTATGAATGGAAAACAAAATTGACATTAGCTAGATTATACAATTTTTGTTATAGTCTTTCAAATATACACATATACAAATATACACCCTGGCCTTGAAGATTGTGTAAGGTTGCATTTAGAACAGTGGTTTTTAACCTTCCTAATACTGTGACCCTTTAATACAGTTCTTCATGCTGTGGTGACCCTCAACCATAAAATTATTTTTATTGTTCTTCATAACTATAATTTTGCTACTGTTTTAAATAGTAATGTAAATATCTGTGTTTTCCAATGGTCTTAGGCAACCCTGTGAAAGGATCATTTGACCCACAAGAAGGGTATGACTCACAGGTTGAGAACCACTGATTTAGAATAAAACATTACCGATGAAGTTAATTATAAAAACCCTTTGAAGGGTTGGTAGCATAGGTCAGTAGTCTAGTGTTTCTAAGAAAGCACAATGGGCTGGGTTTGAGCTCAGCCCCACCTCCATGCACAATTTAATTTGTTGATTTTCATATGATATTTAATCATATTAAAGGTGGTTGGTTCTGTTTTTTTTACATAAAATATTCATCCTTCAATACTTCTGTGATTCTTGTTTTCGTTCACCATGGTCTAAATATGTATGCAGTTTTATATTACTTCTGTATCATAAAAAGTAGGCAATGTGAAAGTGTGCAGATGGTTTTCCAATATTTAATACAATTGTATAGATAATTCTAGAAACAAAGCCTTAAAATTGTTGTCTTAGAGATGCAGAGCAGTGACATTATCTTTGTGTTTAAGAGCAGCACCCTGGCTCAGAACACACTAGACCGAAGCTTTCTCCTCCTCCCCACTTCTCTTCCTCCCTCCCCTTCTCTCCCTCCTTCCCCTCCTCCTCTTCCTCCTTTCTCTTCTTTTAATATTATTTTATGTATATATCTGTACACTTGAATGTAGGTATGGATGCCATGTTTGTGCAGTGCCCACAGGGGCCAGAAGAGGATATTATATTCCTTAGATTTGGAGTTACAGACAGTTGTGAGCTGCATGTGGCTGCTGGGAATGAAATCCAGGGCCTTTGCAAGAGCAATGAGTGCTCTTAACCACTGAGCCATCTCCTTTCTTCTAAAAAAAAATTTGAATTGCCATTTTTCCAACCCCCTTCATTCTAAAAGCTTTGAATTGTCATTTCTCCAAAAAAAAAAAAAAAAACATTTTGGATAATTTAATGAAAGTAGATATCATCGTTGGCAGAGGTCAAAGCACATTCAATTAGCTCTTGGCAAGAACATTCAATAAAACATGTCCCTGAGAGGGTGACTTTGTGGCTTAAAAGGGAACAAGAAGTAGGTGATGCTAACTCCGTGGGATGTTTTCCTGGTCAACACTGAAAGTCAAAGGACAAGGAGTCAGCCTGAGAACATGGAGTTCAGAGCATCTGCCTTTCCCTCCAATGACTGTACCTGCTCAATGAGTCATGTGATCTATTATTAGTGATCCTATTAACTTCATTTTATGTCTGAGTTGTCCTTAGAAGTATTAAAATACATGGCGACCAGCCAGCCAGCCAGCCTTTGTTTTCTGTCCTCTGAGACGCTGGGGATGCTGCCTCAGAGGGACCCTTGTCTTCCACAGAGTTAAGTTATCATGACCATGAAGTGTTCAGAAGTTTCCTGACAGAAGCTAAATGAACCAACACCTAATTTTGTTTTTGTATCAACTCTGTGATGAGGGTGAGATTAGTTCTTGTTTATTTGGATGGAACAGCTGAAGCTAGATGTATCTAACCCAAATTCACACAGCTAGATTGTCAAGCTGTCATGCCAACACATTGTGGCTGTATGCCTAGGAATTGCATCCGGATATACAAGGTCAGGTCCTTAACTGTCATGGTGGACTCCTATCAAGAGACTGAGGATGATAGATTTGCATTTGAAATTGGCACTACACAATATGAAATTAAATGGTGAACTTTATGATAGTAATTTGAGAGTGTAAATTTTTGTGAGATTAAATATCAAGTAAAGAGGTCAGTATATGTTGAAGGAGAAAATAAAGAAGAGAATGTATGGGCTTTATAGTGTATTAGTGGATTTATAGGGGTTCTTTTGAGGAATAAAACATAGAATGAATATGTATGTTTAAAAGGGCGATATTACCCCAGATGGGGAGGGGGTGGGCACCAGAGCAACTGCATCATGCTAATGGTGTGGCTGCTCCATCAGGATCTCCATACAGCAAAACCTATGGCATTTAACTTTAAATGTTGCAGCTTACTCAGTAGATAGCAATGAAGATACTGCCGTCTGATAACTTAGGTTTTTGTTTTGTTTTGTTTTGTTAAATAAGAGATTTGGGCTAGGGAGGTGATTCAGCGCACTTGCTTCACTTGAGGAGGACCTGGATTGCATTCATAGCATCCACGGTGAGCAGCTCACAACTTTCTGTAAGTCCGGTTCCAGGGGACATGATGCCTTCTTCTGTTCTCCATGGACACATGCCTATACACACATACACACACACACACACACACACAGACACACACACACAGACATACACACACATAGACACACAGACACACACACACAGACACACACACACACATAGACACACAGACACACAGACACACACACAGACACTCACACACACAGAGACACACACACACAGACACACACACAGAGACACACACACACAGAGACACACACACACAGACATACACACAGACACACACACATAGACACACACACAGACACACACACAGACACACACACACAGACACACATATAGACACACAGACACACACACATACACATACACATACACACACACACACACACACACATACACACACACACACACTTAAAAAACTGGGGGCTGGAGACATGGTTCAATCGTTACAAGTGCTTATTGCTCTTCCAGAGGACCTGGGTTTGGGTAATTTATTACATGTGAGGGAGTGTCCTTGTGACTCAGATCTCAAACACTTTTTTTTTTTTAATTTATGAGGAAAGGAGAGAACCAGGGCTGAGGTTCTGTCATTGTTGAGCTGCCTTTGTGAGAGAGTGACCTTGATCTTACAGGATGTGGGATCATATTAACCTGTGCTTTTCAACTTTTAGCTAAACATCCTTTGCATTTGGGTTTTGTTTGTTTGATTGATGTTATATTATAGACTCTCTGCAATACTGAAGCTCTTGGTAAGGAGGTAAAACAGGAAAGCTGTTGGTGAGAAGAGCTATTTGTGCCAGATGTATATATAGAGACATATTTAGTTAAGGTTTAGTCTGAAGCCACACAAAGTCTGTCTGCCTATACTCGTATTTTAATAAAGGAAACATTCCAGTATTATCTAGAGCCTTTTCTTTTCACAAGCCATAAATGTGGTTTTCATTACTATGAGCAAACATTTTTATTACTCTTTGGACATCAGGATGAAGAACCATTGCATAGGATCACTCTGGAAAAGATGTAAAGAAAATCCAAAAAAACTTTTGTATAGCAGAGGACCCTGAAAATGACCCCAATAGAGAGTCACTGGATATCATCGGTTCATCTAGTCAGGAGACATGATAAGTGGTGGAAAACAGTTCGTATTCGGCAAAGGTTATGTTTAATGAGAAATGTGTAAGCATCTTCTGTTGTTTTATAATCACTAATGAGACTTGAGGCTACTGAGCATCCTCCCCCTTTCCTTAAAAAAAAAAAAGAACAAACTAAAGATTTTATTTATATAATTTTATTTTATGAGTTTGTGCCTCCCTGAGTTTATACATACCATATGTATGCAGATGTCTGTGGAAGTCAGCAGAGGATGTCAGATCCCATGGTACTGGATTCACAGGCAATTGGGAGCTACTGGATTTGGGTGCTGGGAACTGTACCCAGGTCCTCTGCAAGAGCAACAAGCACTCTTAATCATGGCACCATCGGTCCAGCCCTGAAGTTTTTCATTTTACTTAATAGGATGCTATCAACTAATTAGATTTAATAGTATAAAATTACTGCAGTATATAGTTATCTGGGTAATTTTATGTATTAGAAAACTTGGTAATTATTATTCAGGCTTCTTGTCTTTAAAATTAAGGTATAATTTAAAAACAGCAAAATCCACCTCTTTTAATGAATTTTTTTTATTGAATTTTGGTAAATGTACCCAATCATGTATACATCAATAAAGCAAGAACATTAAAGAACTTTATTCATATTATGCAAACCTGTCTTGATCTTCATGTCCTCAGACCCTGACATCCACTGCTTGGTTTTAGCTTGCTGCAGTCTTTGTTTTTTCCAGAGCATCCTGTTAATGTTAATCTGTGGTAAGCATACGTGTGAGTTTGCACATGGGACATACCAACAGCATTTTGTGTGTTAGTCTATTTCCTCTCAGCCACTGTGGATACATGCTTCGAATGGTGGGGTGTGTTAGACAGAGATGCCCGGAATTCTCACATACAGAAAACTTTACATGGAGTCAATGCCCTTTTTCTTGCTTGCCCTCACACAGCAAGGACCACAAACACGGTGTAAACAACATAAAGGCAAGGGGAAAAGTGTTAAGGAAATCATTGTGACTACACAGACCTCGTGTAAGCGCCTTGTATGTAAGAGCCTGGAAGTCCTTAGATTGTGCCATCCGACTGGTGATCCGTAACATCAAAAGAGTTCAGCCTCAGAATTCACTATCTCATGCTCCTTGCAGGAAGTACATGACTTGCATGTGTCTGTCTGTAAGTGTAGATGTATAAACCCCACATGAATACTAGCTGATGAAGTTGTGCAGGGATTGATATTTTATTATTATTTTATAGAGATTTCCTAATTTTTTAGTTTTAAAGACTTATAAAGGATTCTTTGTCAAGGTAGCATGAGGATGTGAGCACCACACAGTGATTCTGGAGAACTGAAGCTAAGTGCCAATCTCACTCTTAATCTCCATATGCAAATGGTTCACTCTGAAGAATGCTACAAGCCAAATTCTGTGCCCTTCAAAATAAGGAAAGGAGCTGTCTGTGGTGACCCATGCCAGTAATCCTGTCATCGCTGAGAAAGCAGAGGCAGCTGCATCTCTGTGAATTTGAGGGCAGTCTGATCTACATTACACAGGGAGTTCTAGGGTGTCAGGGTCTACATAGTGAGACTGCAGTGTTAAGTGACTCAGGACACCAAGCCCCATCCCTCTGCTCTGATTATGTCATGATGGCACTCTTGTCAGAGTGAACACTGGAGAAAGCCGTGGCTGATGAGAGGCTTGAGCACAGGTAGGATCAAGCAGCACTTTTAATCAGAAAAAGAAACTGTTAGCTTGACAAATGTATGCTATGGACTGATTCTTCTGGGTGTAATTAGGAGAGAATCTTAGGAATTTTCAGTGTCAGGGAAGCTGGGGGGGGTACAGGGTGGATGGGAAGCACACAGAATTCTCTGGAGCCTCCCTCTACTTCCTGCCTTCTGCTCTTTGTAAGGAAAAGACTGAAGTCTGCAGATGCTCCTTTAGATGTCAAAAGGACACGTTCCTGGATTCCTTTGATTGAGAAAAGCCTGGGGCTTTCATCAGTTGATACTTAGCGTGTTCACGCAGCCCAGCTATTGATTCCTTTTTAGAGAGGAATCTGTACTCTCTGGTCTGTACTCTCTGAAAATGTGCTTTCTGTAAATGCAGGCAGTAGCTGCTAGCACACCCTTCTTTAAGGGCTTGGCTGTCCTGCAAGAGGAAGGCAGAAGCTCAGTGGAGAAGCTGACCTTTACATTCCTGGGTAATGTAGGGGCAGATTGCCAGTTAAAGATTTTTTTTTCCCCTTCCTGCAATGGAGCTGATATTTAGAACTGAAAATTCCAAGCAATTACATCACACTTGGACAAGCGATTATCAAAAATATCTAACGATTGTTCTTGATGGCATGGGGCAATGAGCTTGACACTTGCTAGGAGGCTAGCACACAAAATCTGCCTGCCAGTATCTAAATACAAATAGCAATTGAAGCACTGAGGTGCGTGTGCTAGTCTTTTCACATACGCCAAGGTGTTGAAAGCAATATGAACTCTTCAGGGTTGAAAAGGTGCTAGTGCTTGGCCATATGTGGATAAGAAGACCCATGATCCACTGTCTGGCATTTCTCCTTGTATAAATTAAAACACATTTTTTTTTTTTTTGTAGCCAGATTCCTGGAGTTTTCTGGACATGACTTAGATCCCTGCCTTGTTTCTGAGAATAAGAAATCCATCCTTACTGTCTCTGTACTTATCTGTATGGAAGCAGAGCTTCAGACACATTAGAGTTAGGTGGAAATCCTAGACAACACTCTAGACATCTGTGCATAATCTATTCCACTCAAGCCATTCCAAATACAGAAGCAGTTCTGTAATCTTGTTATTGATGAATAAATGAACTTTAAAATGTCATTTCCTATCAGTTTTCCCTTGCTGATGTTGTTTCTCAACCTAGGTCAGGCATGAAGGCTGCAAAGGCAGTATGAGCTGATTTTGGATGCTCCGAACAGATCAGATATTTAATGCATCTCTCTGTCTCTGTCTCTCTGTCTCTGTCTGTCTGTCTGTCTGTCTCTCTGTCTCTCTGTCTCTCTGTCTCTCTGTCTCTCTGTCTCTCTCTCTCTCTCTGTGTGTTCGTGTGTGTGTGTGTGTGTGTGTGTGTGTGTGTGTGTGTGTGTACACAGACAGCTGGCCCTGAAGAAGAGAGCACCATCCACATCTAGGCAAGAACCAGACCATTAGGAATGTGCCATAGTATCACACAGCTCCAACTTGAAAAGCATCAGATTTGGGAAGAATCTCTCAAGCAGGAATCACAGATGCATCAGGCATTTGAATCTGAATCAAGGATTCTTTTTGAGTGTACAGCTGTGTACAGTTGTGACATTTTCATTCAGCAGACACACACTGGTGTCAAGACAGCTAGAGATTCCCTTGCCTCCCACCAATCCAGTGTTCCCTCCAAAAGACATTCAATACTAGGGATGCTGGATGATGAAATTGCCTCTAGGTGGGCTCATCTGTGTCTGAAGTCAAGTATCCAACTTCACTTTCAAACCTGCACTGGAGAAAAGAAACCTCAGGAGAAAAGAATCTACCATGGCAGGATGACATCATGATGAGTTTTAATATGGTGGGTGACATTCTCACCTCAGACATTTATTGCCTGTGCCCCACACTCCTTCCAGCAATACTGGAATGTTACCTGACTACTCTAGGGATAATGGAACTTCAAACCCCTCTGCACTCATTGTCAGAATTAAAATGGAAAATCAATGCGAAAGTACTTTATATACATTTGAACATACCACAGAGGCAGAAGAACAGACAGTACAATGTGTTACAGGGATATAATTTAGTTGGGTATTGCCATACAGATGCATTTTAGAGATCCTTATAAAGATTAGTATTTTGAATAGTTTGTGTTAACTTGGTTTGATAAACTTATAGTATATCAACTTTGCTTGTCAAATGTACACCCAACTAGTGATAAAAAATGAAAAAGTATTTGCATGTGTCAATTGTGGTATAACAGCATTCAAAATCTCCTCCAACTAGGGAAGAATAGGCATGCTGTTATAATTTTATTTACTTTGTTAACATTTAAAAACAAAGTAGAAAA
>JADRCC010574125.1:5993-17735 GCA_019843855.1 Hylomyscus alleni | reverse complement strand
GAAGGAAGGAAGGAAGGAAGGAAGGAAGGAAGGAAGGAAGGAAGGAAGGAAGGAAGAGAGGGAGGGAGGGAAGGAGGGAGGGAGGGAGGGAGAGAGGGAGGGAGAAAGGGAGGGAGGGAGAAAGGGAAAGAGAGAGGAAGGGAGAGAGGGAGGAAGGAAGGAAGAAGCCATTAGGCTGGGTGATAAGCATTGATAATCATTAATAAGTAATAATCATTTACCCCTACATCAGGGTTCTATATGACTCATATGCTAAGGAGCAAAGTGTTACATTTTTCTGTGTATATTTCTCTACTTTCTCCTTAAACATTCCATAGTTATTCTCAAATTCCATATAAGCAAGAGCCTCCAGGGGAAACTCTTATTCTGTCCTAAGATGTCACATCATGGTCCTAACATATCCCCCAACACAGTGCTGCCACCACCGCGTGCCACCTCTGTTTCTGCCGCATAAAATGCCCTATCCTTCAAAGACCATGGGACACATCAAAGGTCATTCACTGTTCTCTGAAATTCAAATTTGACTGTGTTTTCTATTTTTATTTATTAAATCCTATCTAACCACTGGCTTCCAGAGCCTCCTGATGTCACTCTGTGCATCTCTCCAGCTAGCATGCTCGTCTCTAGGCCTCTCCTGTTGGCAAACTCATTCTCCAAGAATCACTTCAAACCACTCCAAGTGCCTTCTTCTCTGAAAAGATCCCTTATTCTCCGCAAGTGGTTAGATGACCCTGTGGTATTCTGACAAGTTTCTATTAAAGGTTTTCAACAATGGATAAGCTGCCTACTTCTCCAACTGACCATGGGTTCTTCAAGAGCTGTCAACCTAAATGGCTCAGAACCTTCTTGCCTAGTATGTAAGAGATAATTAATGTTCAATGAATGAACAGAATAATAAATTTCTTTATAAATGTAGGTGCCAGTACCTAAGATAAACTATCTTATTCCTATTTCCTTCTCTCTTTAAGAGAGTATTTTTCAAATTTCAGGACATTCCTCAGTAGGCATTCCTTGTCTCGTTTTAATGGATAAAAACCAGCTGCACGAAAGAGGGAAGCAGACTAGACAGGAAATAGAAAACAGAAAGTAGTATGCAGAATAAAGTCTCCTTTTAGGAAATGAATTTAAGTATCTGTGTGGCGTGTGTACAGTGTTATGTGTGTACTATATGTATGTTGTATATGTGTGTGTATATGTGTTGTGTATATATGCACAGTTGTACATATGTATTGTATATTTGTGTATGTGTTTTATGTATATATGTGTATGTGTGTGTATGTGTATGTGTTCTATATGTATGTAGGTGAATGTTGCATGTTTATTTATATGTGCATACACGCATACATCTGTTGTATATGTCTATGTGTGTATGGTATGTTTGTTCTATATGTATGTATCATTGTATATATGTGTATATATGTGTGTGCATATGTGTGTACTTATATATGTGTATAGGTGTGTGTTCTATGTGTATGCATGTGAACATATGTTATATCTGTATCTGCATATGTATGTATGTGTGTATATACAAATATTTACATTGTATGTGTTCGTGTGTATGTTTTAAATGTGTTCTATTTGTATGTATGTATGTATATGTATGTATGTTTGTGTGCATATGTGTGATTGTGTATATACATTTGTTCTATTTGTATGTGTATATGTATGTGTCTGTGCATATGTATGTTTGTGTGCATATGTGTGAATGTGTATGCTTTATATGTGTGTACATGTGTTCTATATGTCTGTATATATGTATATATGTAGTTGTATATATATGTGTGTGTGTGTTTGTGTGTGTATGTGTGCAATGTATATGTGTGTGTGTGTGCTAAGCTTCCTGACTGAATGTTAGGATTGACATATAAAAGCCCCTGATGTTAAGAACACCAGGATGACTGTGATTAGCTACTGCTTTTTCTTAAGGCTTCCTGGAACTCCCTTCAAAGATCTGCAGTTTTCTATTCTGTCATTCTTGTACATAAACGTTTGTCAATTGTACAAATCATCTACCTTACATGAAGTCCTCTTTCTTTCCCATCATGGATCCCTGGCTTAGGAGTCATATTACCCTTCCTCCTCAGTAATCTCACTTGTCATCCCAGGAGCTCCCTCCTCTCTGCTTTCCTAAAAGCTCATACTTAAGCCAGCTTGTGTTTTCTTGACTTCATTAGTCAGTTCATTGTTACTACAATGAACTAGCTGAGGCAAACTACTTATAATAAAAAAAATTTTATTAGTTCAACATTTTGGAAGGCTCAAGGGCATAGCATAGCATTGGGATAGATTCAGCTCTCATGAGGGCATGCTCAGCTGCATCCCTTAGTGACAGTCATATGCATGCAAAGAAGAAATCATGTCTAGGGAAGCCAGAGACTTGGAGGACAGGCTCCAGCTTTCGTAGCCAGTCATTCTCTTGAGTGGCCCCTCTAGCAGAGCGGTGCCTTCTTATGAGGGCATGGCCCCTAGTGAAGTGGGGCTTTCTTTAGACCTCACCTCTTACATGTCTGTACCATCTCACCATGCAAGGGACAAGTCTCCAACTCATGAACCTTTGCAGGGCATCACAAAGAAATCAAAAGAAGTCACCTTTGACAAGTTGTCTCCCATTGACCACTGGGAAAAGTGGATGGGAACAAGGATGTGTACCAGCAAAAAAAAAGTGAAGGGGATTATTCTAAGTTACCTCTCCAATCCTATCTGAGTATCATCTAAGCATTCCAAGTTTTTTTTATTCCAAAAAAGCTGGAGCCCGCTTCAGAGTTCACTCCTTCCTGGACTAGTTGGCAAAAAAAATGTTTCCATATATAAATATTTCTCTTCAGCCAGGCAGTGATTCTCTAAGAAACCCTTACTGCCCCTTTCTATCTCAAGTGCATCCTTGAAAGGAGATTGACCTAACTCCGTACTTGGGTCTAGGGATTTCCAGAAACTAGCTCCTTCCTAGGTACTTACCATTAATCTCCCCCACTGATTCCATTTCACAGAACATTAATAAAAAACTAAGCTGCTCTGATCACAGTGGGTCAAGATGAAACTGACTCTAACAGGACTGGAATAATGGCTCAGTGGCTAAGAGCACTGACTGCTACTACAGAGGAGCTAAGCTCATTCCCAGAAGCCACATGGTGGCTCATAACCATCTACACCTCCAGATTAAGAGGATCTGACACGTCTTTGTGGCTTCCACAGTACGGAGCGTGCAAATAAACACACACAAGCAAGCACTCCTACACGTAAAATAAAAGTAAACAAATATTTTATAATTGACCTGCAATCAGGAAGGGTAAACAAGAATATTATTTGGGACATAAAATCCCAAGTATCCACTCTGTCCAGCTAATGTGATCGCTACTTAACTACAAACAACTCTAGCCTCCTCCACATGATATGGCCTCTTCATGGGCTTCAGACTAAAATTACTGGTTCTGGAATTATTCCCTGCTTTCTGAAGAATTCAGAGAGAGAGAGAGAGAGAGAGAGAGAGAGAGAAGAAGAAGAAGAAGAGAAAGGAGAAGAAAGAAGGAAAGAAAGAGAGAAAGAAAGAAAGAAAGAAAGAAAGAAAGAAAGAAAGAAAGAAAGAAAGAAAGAAAGAAAGAAAGAAAGAGAGAGAGAGAGAGAGAGAAAGGGGGAGGGAGGAAGGAAGGAAGAAAGGAAGGAAGGAAAGAAGGAAGGAGGCAAGCAAGCAATCTTTTCCTTAATTTGCCTACAAGATCATCTACAAGCCACATTTTATCTCACTGAGAAAGCTTTTGTTTCAAGTAGTGGCTTCTGACACTATTATAAATGTCTGGGATAATTAGCTTAACAAAGAAAAAAAAGTTATTTTAGCTGATGATCTAGAGGTTGCAGTTCAAGATCTGATAGTCCTGTCACTGTGGGCTTTGGGGTATAGTAGCTCACATAACAGGAACACATGTCAGAAAGAAGTCACTCCTCTCATGACTCAGGAAACAAAGACAAAAAGAGATTGCTTCCCGCAATCCCCTTTGAGAGCAGGGGGGAACAAAGTTTCCTCTGAGTCGCACTTCTTCATGTCTGCAGTATGTCCCTGGGAAGCACGCCCTTTACATTTGGATGTCTTTTACACATCCAGTGCCCAAACCGTAGTAGTTCCTTAGAGCAGACCTTCCTCTCTGCAATGAGTAATAAACCTACTTACTCAACTACAGACGTGTTCCTCGTGGTCTCTGGCTTGGAAGGCCTCCACACTGCTACAGGAATGGCTCATCCACTGTTGCCACTGAAGAAACACTAGGGTCTTTGAAGTCCAGAAGAGTTCTTGTTTTTCACACGGTCAAAATTATCTCAGTTATGTGGTGAATACTGTTTAGAAAGCAGAGTAAGGGATTGATTTTATAGCAGCTACATTACAACTGTCAAGTTTACACAAAGGGGATTAGGCCAACGGCAGCCTAAAGGCCTTTTTAATTGACCACAGTTCTCTTAGACTCATAAATGATAAATGTCTCAAAATGCTAGTCCCAGCTCTCTAGGACTGATGCCAGTAAATGGCAAGAACTAGGAAAAAAATGCATTTTTGTTTTGTTTTGTAAATTGTGTTGAAATTCACTGCAGAGAGTGAGCCAGTGACTCAATGTATTTCCAAATAGAATGTCATCTACTCATGTTCTGTTTCATAGATCTCAAAGCTCTCTGACTACAGTTACTCTCTGCTCAAGGCTAGATTCATTAGTCATGACTAAAAATGGCATTATCATTGATATTCACTAGGAAGTGAATCCATATGAATTCTGAAAGCAAATGTGTTCTTTGTCCAAAAACTACTATATATTCTTCCTAAACACACACGCACAAACAAACAAATTAAGTTCTAGCTTGTGTTAACTAATTATGTGTCTTCTTGCTTTGAAAGCAGCAACGTAAGGAGAAGTTGTTTATTCTCACTCACAGTTTGATGGTTCAATCCCAGGGACGTCATGATAGCAGGGGCTGACAGAAGTACAGAATGGAGAAAGATCAAGATTAAAATAAAAAATTGTTGTTGGAGAAATCACAGCAGTACATGTAATAGCACACAAGAAAGGCACATGAGCTCTGTGGGAGAAGGCAGGTGTGATGTAAATGACCTGTAAGACACAGAAACATATTTTGTGATTTTGGGGTATGAACCTGTTCAAGCTCACTAGCTTACTTCCATTCTTGGGGTGTGGGGGCTTTATCTCCTTCAATAAACTGTTTCTATTTGTATCATTATCTATATTCTCTGGTCCAGTTCTTTGTTCCAGGACACAAAAAACTGGGAATCTCAGCCAACGCCTCTCTGCCTCTGATCCACACTTACTACAGGAGCATGAGGCAGAGGTTCACACGATAGAGCTTAGCTCATTGTCTCCTGTTTATTCCATCCAGGACCTGGCATCCATGAAACAGTGCTGTGGGAGATCTCTGCAGTCACCAAGGCTAGCAAAGGTTCAACTCAACTCAGCAGTCAAGTCAACTGGCCTTGAGTAGTTTACATATTCTAGGCATATTTAAGCATAGCACAATTCAGAAAAAAAAAGTTTCCTGGTGATAATTAACTCAATTTCATGTGCACAATAAAGCTTAAGACTTGACTACACTGAAACTCTGTACGGGTCACATCTTCCATGAACGTTCTGGAGATTAACTGAGAAAACAGATTCAAGACAAGGGTCTAGAGAAGGATAGGATTATAAATAAACTGAAACAGACAAGCTCCAAAAAGAGTCTAGAGAAAGATCCAGTACAGCCTTGGCTACACAGCACAAAGGTCACACTATTAACAACATCAGTTTCCAGCCTTATGGGTAGAAAACAAGTGGTTGGACATCTCTCCCTTTGAAGAGGCAACCCTGTGTGTTTCACATTCCTGATTCCCCTAGTGATTATCTGTGAGCAGAAGGACCTCCATGCCTCTTACAGAGCTGCCCACGAGTAAAGTGGGTCTTTACAGCTCTATTAACAAACTAGAAGCTCTCTCACAGATATGTCCAGGGGGTTGTTTCCATGGTGGTTGGTTTTGTTGTTTTGTTTGGTTTGGTTTGGTTTGGTTTGGTTTGGTTTGGGTTTGGTTTGGGTTGTATTTGGGCTGAGTTTTGGTTTTTGGATTTTTGAGACTAGGTCTCACTATATAGCTCTGGTTGTCCTGGAATTCACCAAATAGATCAGTCTGGTCCTGAACTCACAAATATCTTCCTGCCTAAACCTCTTGACTGCTGGGATTAAAAGCACATGCCACCTGCCTGGCATTCATGGTGATTCTAAATCCCATCACATTAACAATCAATATTAGTCATTATATGAATGAAGTTTAAAGTACATCTCCCAAAACATGTCACTTAGAAATAATTTATTCATTTGAGCTTAAGTTAACTCAAAAGATGTAGGTACAGGGACAATCCTCTCCCTTCGCCTCTCTGCTGAGAATCATCAAAGACGAGAATAGCAAGCCTTACTAATTGTCAAATATCATTTATTGGTGTCTTCCAACAAATTGCTAGAATTTCAATGTTCTTTCCTTTTGCTTCTCATTTCCCTACAATATTGTCCCTTGTTAGAATGCTATATAAGCCGGGCGGTGGTGGCACACACTTGTAATCCCAGCACTTGGGAGGGAGAAGCAGGTAGATTTCTGAGTTCGAGGCCAGCCTGGTCTACAGAGTGAGTTCCAGGACAGCCAGGGCTACACAGAGAAACCCTGTCTCGGAAAAAAAAAATGCTATATAAGTCCCAAGTTCTAGATCCTCAACCCCAAGTAGTTACCCTCAGAATTACCCTCGGAATTACCCTCAGCATGATTTTCAGGTGATGAGTTTCCCACCACCCTGTGTTTCCCACCAGGGATTTCAAAAAGTCTGAACCCATCTACACCCATCACTGATCAACACAGATAATACTCAGCACAGAATACACTCAGATATAAGTATACTTCACATATTAGTAGTTTTTCTTTCATGCTTATTAATCATCTTTTGCTAGTGGAATTCACTAGTCCTTGGATATCAAGTATAACATGGCAAGACAGGGAGCTTTTATTTCCTTCTGTGCCTAAGCACACATGTAATAACCCACTCAGTTCATTCATAGGAATTCTAAGTTCTTCCCTCCATGGTCTAATGAATGTATTAGTTCACATTCAATAATCAAGCAGTATTAAATGCCTGTACGTGTATCCCCTGTCTTATCATCAAGGCATCCAAGGAGGGTGCACATGCAGAAACCAAAACTAAGCAATACTATAGACTAAACTGACTCCCCCAACCCCCATGAGGGCTAGAGGGATGGATGAATGGTAAAATACATGTTGCTCTTGCAGAGAACTGGAAACTGATCCTAGCACCCACATTAGGCAGCTTACAACCTCCAAGGGATCTGACACCCACCCAGTTCTGGATTTTGCATGTACTTGCACACACAGACACAAATGTGTACACACACGCACAAAATCTTTTAAAGAAATTTTGTTTGCTACCATCGAAACAATACATCCTTTAATGTTAGTAATTCTTCTGAAGAGTTTAATATCCCAAAAGTTTAAAAACAAAAGCTTGTTGAAATGGTGAAATGTCTTGGTGTGATATTATATATTTTCCCATTTTTTTTCCTTTTGTAATTTTTCTATCATCAAACTTCGTTGAATTGATGTAAAGACTTAAAGGAATAACCTCCTGCAACTTTACCTCTCCATTCAAAAATATCTCAGCCTGCCTTTTCTTCAATTCTTTGGAAAGACAAATCGCGTCAGCTACAACCATGCATTATGCTGGAGCTGTTATGGTTTTCATGAGAGCAATCTGTTGGACAGCCAAGTGCCCTTCAAAACTGAGTTTCCAAAAACTCAGACTTCTCGGAATTACCCTCAGCATGATTTTCAGGTGATGAGTTTCCCACCACCCTGTGTTTCCCACCAGGGATTTCAAAAAGTCTGAACCCATCTACACCCATCACTGATCAACCACAGATAATACTTATGGGGTGCTATTATTTATGGGGTTTAAGAGGTGGAATCTCACTTTGTCTTTTCAACACACTTCATCACAAGAAATGTTTGCTGATGTCCTGGGAACCCAGTGGCCAGCCAGCCAGTGAAGTAAATCAGCGAGTGCTCTGCTCATCCTTCAATAGAGAAGCTTCTTCCTTCGTCAGATAGGAACAAATGCAGAGACCCACAGGCAGACCATACGCAGGGAGTGAGAGACCTCAGAACGTGCAGCCCTTAACAGGATGTCTCCACTAAATCTCCTCCCTCGGGCTCAGGGAACCCTACAGAAGAGGAAGCAGAAAAAGGGCTAGAGCCAGAGGGGGCTGGAGGACACCAGGGAAATGAGGTCTAACCCCAACAGAATGGACGTATATGTGAGCTCACAGAGACTGGGGCAGCATGCACAGGGTCTGCATGGGTCTGCATGGGTCCGCATGGGTCTGCATCGGCCCGCATGGGTCTGCATCGGCTGGGGTCCCAGAGCTGAAAGAAGTGGACACAGGCCCCCCAAGCCTAACCCAGACACTATCTTCAATTGATAACCACTTGCAAATGACAACTTAGTTTTCTCCAAGGGAGTCTCAATGTGGAAACAAACTACTCTTAAGGGTAGGCTGCATGCCCAGTAGTAGATGCCAACAGAAAATGAACTCAATGGTATCTTTAGAGGTTCCTTGCTTCCTTTTCCGCCCTATGGGGTTTGAGTATCTATTGTGGCTTCTGATCTTGTGGGTTTTTTTATGATATGCCTGAGTGGGTCTCTCTTTCTTGTGTCTTCTCTTAAGCTATTTTTCTTCTGTTTGTTTTGTCCTATTCCGATTTATTTGGTTTTGCTTCATCTTATTTTATTTGATTTATTTGATTTTATTTTATTAGTGTTCCTTAGATGCGTGTTTGTATTCTAATGAGAGACAGAATGGGGATAGATCCAGATGGGAGAGAGTTGGGAAGGAACGAGAAGGAATAGATGAAGGGAAACCATAATCAGAATATATTGTATAGGGAAAAAAAGTCCATTTTTTTATAATCATTTTATTTGTTTACATTTCAAATGGTGGCCCCTTCCAGGTTACCCCTCCACAAACCCCTCATCCCATCCCCCTTTCCTCCTCTCCTTTGCCTCTATGAGAGTGCTCCTTCATCCATCTCTCATCACTCTAGCATTCCCCTACACTGGGACATCAAGATTCCACAGGATCAAGGGCCTCCCTCCCATTGATATCAGATAAGGCCATCCTTTGCTACATATATATATATATATATATATATCTGGAGCCATAGATTCCTTCCATGCATACCCTTTGGTTGGTGGTTTAGTCTCTGGGAGCTCTGAGTGGTCAGTTAGTTAATATTGTTCTTCCTATGGGGTTACAATCCCCTTCAGTTCCTTCAGTTCTTCCCCTAACTCTTCCATTGGGGTCACCAGGCTCAGTCCAATGGTTGGTTGTGAGTATCTGCATCTGTATTGGTTGGGTGCTAGTAAAACCTCTCAGGAAACAGCCATATCAGGCTCTTGTCAGCAAGCACTTGTTTTCCATAAAAGAAAAAGAGAAAAGAAATGTTTGGTTGTAAATGGGTAAGATTCAGTCCCTCCAATGTCTTTTACATAAAAGGCAGATAATGGACTTATATACTCAAAAGTCTTGGGGTATGGATGGTTGAGCATATGGCTATTTCTACAATATACAGAGTTATCCAGACTTGATCTCTCCACTCTAAGTTGCTCAATTCTGAGGCTAATCCCCATATTGTTATGAGATAAATGCTCTTATATCCTAGTAACATCCCATCAAATTAAAAAACTGCTCTGGACTGAACTGTGTCTCCCCAAGTTCGCATTAAGTCCTAACCCACACAGTATAACAGAAGTAATGGAACCTTTTGGGTATTGGATTAAATGAGCTTGCAGAGTCAGAGCTTACTCTGGTGACCTCTGTCAGATAGAAGTAACCGAGGGCCTTGTTTCTCTTTTTGCCTTGTAAAGACATGGTGAGAAGGCAGCCATCTTCAAATTAGAACAAGGGTCCTCACCATAAACCAAGATGGCTAGCTCCTTGATGGACTTCTCAGCCTAAGAAATCATTTCATTGTTTGTGCAATCCAGCTTGTTGTATTTTGCTATGCCAAAAACCACAGGCTCAACTAACTGACCAATACATAAAAGCCTTAGGCTGTTTCTCCAACAATCTTAAAAAGAGATCCTATCGCTGACTATGATCTTGTTCACATGCCCACCACTGACAAGAGTTAACAAGCCCAAATTACCTACTGGTCCTTTGTCTGGAACATGAAGTCAACCTTACTTCAATTGTTCAAACCAAGTTAAAGAGAGGCATTACTAACTGCAACAAGAAGAAGAGATGTTACTAAAAGGACGGGAAAAAAAAAAAAACTATGCCAAGTGAATGGAACAGTATCTGGTAACCTAGGATACAATGAGGATGGTACTGGCATCCCTCCCCATGTGCAAATGGAAACTGAGACTGGGGGAAGTTAAGCAATACTGAACCATGTCTGAACTCAGAGCTACTACATGGCTCATTACCAACTCCCTGGACATGGGCTGTAGTGCTAGTCGAAGCCTCTTCATAGTAACAAGCACACTTCCCCTTATCACAATGATATTTACAACATTTCTAGAAATCATAATTTAGATTTCTTAAAATGTTAAATAAGTAATATTTCAATAACTGTTATCAGAAGATTAAAAAAAATTCCAGCCAAGACAAAAAATAATAATGATTTTTCTGGATGGGTCTGCCGTTCATTCATCCGCCTAGCACCTCAGCAATCTCCATGGGGTCTAATTTGCCCCCTTACTACTATACAGTCTTATTAAGAACTTCCCCAAGCATGTCAAGAGCTCTTTCATCCATGAGTAGATCAAAGCATTTCTAAACCCTCACTAACCCTTGACTTATTAGTCACTAGAAGTGGTATATCTTATTTATCCTCAACATTCTTTAATTATTCAGTAGCCCATTGTGATGGTTTGTATGTGCTCATCCCAGAGAGTGGCACTATTAGAAGGTGTGCCTCTGCTGGATTAGATGTGCCACTGTGGGTGTGGGCTTCCTGGAAGCCAGTCTTCCACTAGCAGTCTTTAGATGAAGATGGAGAACTTTCATCTCTGCCCGCACCATGCCTGCCTGGATGCTGCCATGTGCCTGACTGGATTGAATCTCTGAACCTGTATGCCAGCCCCAATTAAATGTTGTCCTTATAAGAGTTACCTTGATCATGGTGTCTGCTCACAGCAATAAAACCCTATGGAAGACATCAATCCACTCAAATTAGTGTTATTTATGTACTTCTGGGTATGAATCCATCCACTGGTGCATGATTGAGTGACCAGAAGTCACCTCCTTGAATAAAACTGAGTTTTCCTCACCTAGTAGCCACTAGCTAACCTTAGTCCCTGACTTATGAGTGAGAGCTCATAGACCCCTTCCCCCTCCATGCTGAAAATTTGATTGGCTTGATCTAGCACAGGTCTGATGTAGTTTGTGAATTCAGCTGCTGTGAGCTCATGGGTTTAGCAATCCTGTTATGTCCAGAGTACACTCTTGGGCTCTGGTCCCTCTCCTAAACATGCTTCACAGAAGCTGCCAAGAAACCTGCTCTCTGTTTCTCTGTCTGCCTTGGTCTCTCTGTCTGTCTCTGTTTTTCTCTGTGTTTCTCTGTGTTTCTCTCTCTCTCTCTCTCTCTCTCTCTCTCTCTCTCTCTCTCTGTGTGTGTGTGTGTGTGTGTGTGTGTGTGTGTGTGTGTGTGTGTGT
>JADRCC010574124.1:0-12788 GCA_019843855.1 Hylomyscus alleni | reverse complement strand
AAAAAAATGTCCAATATTGAGTTCAGAAAGATCTAGTTCTGAAGTCCTACTTCCTCACTTACTGCACAAATAATGTTTGGAAAAGTTACCTAACCTTTGCAATTTTCCATTTGTACATCTATAAAATAGGACACAGTCATCTCTTTACATTGTAAACTTAACTGCATAGTAAATTTCTAAATTGGAAAATCACACTCAAATCTAACGAGCCTAGCCACACCCACTCTGAACTGCCATTGTCTACTCTGGCTGCTGTGGACCTGTCTTCATCAAGACAAGATAATATACACATGGAGGTTTGGCCTACAGATAGGAGATACTTGTATAAATTTTTCTTTAGTTTTTTTTTTTTTTTATGCAAAAAGCAAGAGGAATTTATTGTTCCAGTGCACTGGGGTCATCCCAGACCTGAAGGAGAGGCGGCGACCCTGCACAACTCATTCAGTGAGCTTTTATACAGTTTTCAGGTTAGCAGCCATTAGGCACAATGTGATTGGCAGAACAGTGTGAGTCTTTTTCTTTAGTTTTTCCCTGGCAGCATATGCCCTTTCTTTTCTCCTCTTCCATTTCCAGCTGAAATAAAAGAGGAAGCTCACAGAGGTTAGTTTTTAGGACACAGAGCTGTATAACTAAGATGACGGTGCATAGTAGGTTCAAGCTCCAAAAAAAAAAAAAAAAAAAAAAACCCTCTTGACAAAACAATGAACCTTGTTACACATGACAATGAATACTGCCAACTCAACAGCATGTAGGACAGTGATTCTCAGGGGTCACATATCATATATTCTACATATGAGATATTTATATTACTGTTTAATAGCAACAGCATAAGTTTATGATTGAGGGGATCACCACAATATGACAAACTGTATTAAAGGGTTGCAGCATTAGGAAGGTGGTCCACAGCTATGAGGGAATGTCTAAATTAGAGTAAGGGAAGGAGTGCACCAGCATTTCATGGGACAAGCCCTTGGATTACAAAAGCAGAGGAAAGTGGACTGAGCATAGAGGCATTTCTGACCCTTTTCTTCTTCACAGCAGACGCAATGTGACAAGAGTCCCCTGTTTCTGCCACCTCCCCTTACCTATCTGCCATCATGTCTTGCCTGACATGATAGATTGTATCCCTTCAAACTGTGAGCCCCACAAATCCTTCCTCCCTTAGGTTGTTTCTTGTCAGGTATTTGGTCACAGCAATGAGGAAAATGTTTTTGCCTTTTAGTCTGCTCTGTTTCTTCTGGGTAAGAACGCCTCTCTGTCCCATGTAAACTCCTGGCATTTCTTTTCTTCTCTGAGCCCTCTTAGATTAGTCTCCATGCATTCTCTACACCTAACTGCTTGTTTAAAGGGAGGGGGGTCTGCCAGGCACACAGAGTCAACACCAGTGCTGGCCATTCTCAGAGGTCCCTGATATTTTGCTTCTGTGCATTTTCCATGGCTTCTAAAATGTCTGTTCATGCATTTCAACCCACCAAGACCGTGAATGGTCTGGGCAGATATAGCCTACGTCTTTCCAGATCCAAATCCTTAGCAATCAGCACATACACTGTAGGTGCTAGAATAACACACTAAGTGCATGTGTGAGTTCACAACATCTTAGCGACTTTATCTGCTTGCTTTTCTCTACAGTCTACCAGAGATTGACAGATACGTGCAGCCAGAAGCTGGAAGAGGAAGAGGAAGAGGAGAGGGGAGGAAGAGGAGGAGGAGATGTGAGGGGGAGGGGTAAGGAAAAGAGAAGGAGGGGGAGGAGGAGGACGATGAGGACGAGGACGAGGACAAAGTGGAGGAGGTTGGTGGCTTGATGAGAAATGAAACTGAATGCTGAGAAGTTCCATCATGGATCCATTCAGTGTCCTCTGGGGATGAAGGGTCAGTGACAAGGGGAACTGGAGCCCAGAAGGGCTGACAAGGTGCTCTCCTGAGCTCTGAGTCAGCACCAGCCAGTGGACACAAGCAGGTCCTGAGTGCAGGGGCTGAGTCATACAAATAACTGGAATAGTTGTTTAAATCATAATGAATTCCCAGAAGCTTTCTGAGCTGACCAGCAGGCTCAGACACTTTCCCTACCCTCCGTGTGTTCCAGCTTTTTATGAGTTAGCAGACGGGAGGAAACCAGAACTGTCCTGTGGGGAGGGAGAGCCAGGGTATAGGAATCCTCATCATCTCCATCATCAGACTTGGGAGGCTGTCTCTTGACCTTTCTGTGTTCTTAAGAAGGCATGGAAAGAGACTGACATCTTGGGCACAGGCTGCACAGCAGCCATGTCAACTAGACAAGGAAGGTATAGCCCAGTGTATGGTTAGGGTGGGAGTGGCTGCTGATTGGCCTAGGAGCCCAGGCGACTTATCCACTCCTTACATGTCTTAAGCAGTTTGTGTATACTAGATAAAATGAGATATTTAAAATCCAGCATTGAAGGAAACTCTATGGACAGGAAGGAAGTGGCCTATAAGACCTTGTAGGATTGGTAGACTCATTGCAGGTTGTATCTACGAAGCTGCAAGTACAGAGCCCTCTATAATGATGGTTGCTTAGCACTATTGAATTCTTCAGTGACATTTTTATCTAAAACATCAATTCAAAGCTTCTTCCCAGTGTTTTCTTCCGAAGATCTTAACCTTCTAAGAATTTTTCTTTCTCCTTGACATCACATCCACAGTGAGTCTCTCACAAGGCCTGTGACTAATAGTTTCTGCTTATGCTCTAAGCTCTGGCTAAAACTTGAACATATATAAATCACTAGAATTCTTGAGACAGATCTCTGGGAACCAGCCCCAGAGTTTCTGTGGTAAAGCCTGGAAATAGCAGGCTTTACCTTATGGCAGACTCTAGGCTGCTGCCTCAGGTCATGCTATGAGAGTCATTCTTCTAAGGCAGTATTCTGAAATCAAGTCTTAGACCAAAGACCCATGTAGTACAACCAATTTAAGCTTATCCTCAACTAGCTTACAAATAAATGAGAGTCAGACTATGGTTATTTTATTTGACTTTGACAATTATTGGGGGGTAGCCCCTATTCAACTCTTCTAACTGCTGGTCTGACTACCTCCCCAGCAGTGTACCCCAGATATCTGATATTTCTCCTGGCCATGTGCTAAAGATCTATTTCCCCTTGTGGCAGCTTCCTCTTCTCCTCTCCTTCATCCTCCTTTCTTCTCCTCTCTCTCCCCCAACCACCTACCTCTAGTCCCTCCTATAGTTGTCTGTAGCTAGTTTTATCTAACCAACGGGTTTAAATCAAGGAACAAGGTTTGCATCACAAAAGCTTGTAACCTTGAGAATTCACTAGTAGGCCCAAGTCTTCCCTTTAGCATTACAATACACAGTAACAGATCAAATCTCAACAGAACCATTAGGAGAAAAGCCAGCTACCACTTCCCTGAGAAACAATAATCATATGTCAGAAAGGCACAGAAACTTGCTATGGTTTCAGGTTCATTAGACCTGAAGAAATTTATCCATGGACTTTTTGGCTAAAACATTTTCTGACTCTGCTTCAAATCAGAATTTCCAAGTGGGGAAACAGTTATAAGGTAAAATAAAGCAGATTTTGAAGTAAATTAGTTACACAACTGTTTCATAAACCTAGACCTACTTGTTTCAAATCCTGTCTTCACCATGCATCAGCCATGGTTCAGTCTCCTCATCTGGAGACTAGAACTGATTACACAGCATAAGACTGGAAGGGCTTCGTAAATGCAGAATGAGAAGGGCACATAGAATGCACTCAGAAATAGCTTCCAATTGGCCTAGATCAGTTGAGTTCTAGTCTCTCAATTTCCTGATATATTTCAAGTCTCTGTTTTGCATCCCCAAACCCATAGTCCTAGTGTTGGGATGCAGAGAAGAGACTTGAAATATATCTAATCTATCATAATTGGCATTTCCTCCCAACTCTTTTTGCCAATGTTTCCCCATTCCAGTGCATCTCCTAAAAGTCTTCAGAGCTATTTTTCTAGATCAGTTCACTGCCTTTCACTATGACAAAATATCTGACACTGAGAACTTTATAAAGAAAAAAAATATTTAAAATTCATAGTTCTCCAGATCCAAGAACCTGGTCCTGGAATTGTTTAGCTCTGCCAGTGTTTTAGCTCTCAGAAGGGAAGCCAATACAGGGCAGGTAGCTGGGGTCCCAGGTCTTGCCTGATACTTTGATAGCATCAATGCATGAGGCAGGAGTGGTGGCAGCAGCCACAGCAGGTGGCTGTGACAGGTAGCAGGCAAGGGTAGCAACTGGAGCTACAGCAACAGGGACAGCAGAGGCATGAGCCTAGCTGGTAGGGCAGGTCTGAGATCCTCTGGTGGATGCTTCGGGAGAGAAAATTGTTCTCCAAAGTGTTACAGCTCAGTAAAAACAATCACTTACAGATGATCCTGGGTACATAACTTGTGCACTTTCTTCCGTGTGGATAGGGACTTTATAAACATTGAAGAGTAGGGTGGGATCCAGGGGTAGATCTTTGCCATTGGATCAGTTTGAGACGCTAGTGATACTCTATTAGCATGGGAAAAGACTTCAGGTATTTTCTCTACGTGACTGATTGTCATGTTCCTCTCCGTGGGGTATTGTAGTTACATGTTCCAGAGCAGGTAGAGTTTGGCAGGGAGCTGGCTCCATGCCTACTGTACTCACTTCTGAGTTTCACAGGATTTGGGCTCATGCAGCCTTACCAGTTCTGTCTGGTGGCAAGTCCACTTGCACCACAGCCAGACTGGCTCTTTTTATAACAAAGCAACTAGTCAGCATTCCAAAAGAACAGGGTAATCATTTCTAAGGGTGTCATGCCCAATGTCTTAGTCATTTTCAGTAGCCTTCACCTCTTAAAGTTTCTTCCATCTCAGCTCATGAATTTTTAGATACACAAACAGTATCAAAGCACAGTCCCTCCCTGAACCAATTTCCCCTGGTCCCTACCTACCAGACTGTCTACCCTCCAAAGAGTCCCTCTATCACCTTAGAGAAAGTCAGAACTCTTGAGAGATTTCTTATAACAAAGTCTGCTTGATTCCAGGCCCTTGTTTCTCTTAGACGTCCTGACTCACTGTTCTCTTCTTTCTCCCTGAACTTGAGAAGGAGGAAAGGAGATCTGAAGCTACCTCTCATGCTCCCTTGCCTTTACCATAAACCTTCCACTGTAGTAAATGCTATCCAGCCATCTTTAAGGTATATCTGATGGATAGACTGCAGGAGCATCTTTTCCACAGTCCCCGAACCTTCACGTAGAACTGAGTTCAGCCTACCAAGCCTTGTTGCTCTCTTGCTTCCTGGAGCACTTTGGTGCACATCTTAGTCACAGCTCTGTGGCCAGCAAGGGTGGGTCCAGTGCAGCCTCAGCATTGCACACAGTATCACCAGCTATAGGGGTTGACAGTGCAAGGGAAATTGATGGCTAGAGTGAGAAACATGGTCCTTATGAAAATCTAAAATGGGTAGAGTGAGGGATCCATGCATTTTGGAAATTAGATGGAGTCATGCAAATTCTAGGGTTGTCTGCTAATCACCATGAGACCGGAAATAATCCCTTCAGACTCTGTGTCTTTCTGTTCTCACTCATAATCTCAGTTTGTCATTCCTGTACATGTGAGGAGAAAGACCTCTAACACGAATCATGGCTAAATTAATTAAAGCAAGGAATTTTTTTACTTGTATAATCAAGCTGCCTCCCACTAAGGTGTGGTTCAAGCGATCAGCATTGGATGTGGGGAAGATTGGGTTTTTATAGCTCAGGAGAAAGGGGATTTCCAAATAAATGGGGATTTGGCAAGCAAATGGGCAGGGTTACAGAGGCAGCACAGAAGCATAACAAGAAAGGCAAAGCCACTGGGCCTCAGTGTGCTGCGAGCTTTCAATGCACCCTTTCCTGTCCCCATTCAGAATGTGCTTCACCACATAAGAAACTATCCAGTGTTCCTTCTAGTATAGACCCTTTGCTCTGTGAAAGCATGAATTGGTTACTCTTCTTCTCTGAACGTAAATCACTAAGACTTCTGTGAAGGCAGATTTTTCAAACCATTTGTCTGAACAGCCTTAGGGCAGGAAGGAATGCTCCCTGAAGTTGTTGAGGGCAGAGAGGACAGGAGGTAAGAAGGAGCTATTCCAGGAAGTTTGCTTCTGCCAGCTAAGGAAAAAAAATGGACAACTTGGCTTTGCTTCTCCATGTAATCATGTTGTTTGTCCTCATCAGACGGGCTATTAACATTTGAGTCTAAGCCAGTCTTTCTGTAGTATCCTGCAGAACTAATGCAACCTGCCCTTCCACATGCCCTTGTTAGGGATTCCCTTGTGAAAGAAGAGGTTCCACTTGTGAGCTGTCACAGATATAGTATAAGTTTTCCCTTTAAGATACCGCCATCTTTCATTAGAGGAGAGAAGGGCAAAGATCTTCCTTCAGGAACGTTCAAGCAACAACAGGAATACACGCACTTACATTTTAAATTTTATTTTAATTTTTAAAGAAATGATATAGTTCAGGCTGGCCTTGAATTTGTGATCTTCTTGCTTCAACATCTTCTGCACATCCTTCAACAACTGGTTATATATACTTTTAGAGAGCTCGACTGTATGTGGACCCTTAACAGCTTAGACTAAGTTGGCTGCTGGGTTCAGCCAGAGGACTGAGGGAATGAGACCTGAAGGAACTGAAAGCCATGGAGATATAGCTCCTGAGGTCGTAATGATAAACACTGACAGAACCTCAGTGGCATCACAGGAACGTCGCAGAGATGTCCCCCCCAGCATGGGGAGTGGAAGTCAGAATCAGAACAAGAAAACTGCTCTAGCTGGACATTCTGTGTACTGCCTACTACCTTGAGGCAAGGGTTTTTGTAGTTCATGCTGACTGGGCATGAATGGGTTAAGCTACTCAATCTGAACTCCTACAGCCAGCAGAAACATTTGATGTTCTGCCCAGGAAGTCTATCCCAGAGTGAATAATTCCCTCACAGCAGGGAAGCCTTTTCTCAGGTTGAACTCTGTCTGGAAGCTGCTCTTTTCTTGTCTGAGAGCCAGGGGCAATCTCTTCCACCCTATCCTTATCCAGACCAAGAGTGATAAAGTGAAGCCAACTCCCATCAGGCCTCTCAGACCACAAGAGAGGTGCTGAGAGACACCTCTTGCCTTTTGTACAAGGTAGAAAGCAAACCTCCTTATCAGCTGCTGAGGCCACATATACCTACCTTTACCCCACTGCACTGGGTGTAGGGTTCTCCCCCACTGAAAAGACTCCAAGACTTCTTACATTAAAGTTCTCTCAAATACCCTCCTTTTTAGCACACTGGCTCAGCAACAGTTGTTCTCATTGTCTCAAGTTAACTTGTTTAAGAAGAGTGCTCCATTCATTTCTCAGAGAGACACTAGGACATATGTTTACTGGGTCGAGCTACAAAGTGAGACTGGGGGGATGTTTCCTGAGTTGTTCAGAGTGATGCTACTTACCATGCAGAGAGCCATGAGGCATTCACCAAATTCTTTGTGAATTTCTGACCTTTGCTCTAACCTCTGAAATGCACAAACCCCTTTCTTATGCTCTAGTTTTTAGAATTTCCATGCACAACACAGAAGCCACTCCAGAGGGAAGAGCCGAAGCTTAGGTCAACAACAACAGTGATAAACTCAAACAACCCAATAAAAATGAAAAGGACAAAATGTTTGAATGGATATTTCAACAACAAAAAAAGAAATGTAGATTATGTGAATTAGCACATTAAAGATGTTCAATATTATTTTTTCTTTAGGAAAACATCAATTACAACTACAATAAGGGGAAATGGCTCTGTGGTAAAGGGCTTGACACACAAGCATGAGGACATGGGTTTGTTGCCTAGCACTCCCATAAAAAAGCCAGGCATAATGGAATGGTGTGCAGCCCAACTCGGAGGATCCAGGGACAGATCCAGGGGCTCCATGGCCTGCCAGCCTAACCCAGTTGAAAACCAAAAGCTTCCCAAGTGGAACATCACCAAGGTTGCTCTCTGGCTTCTGTGTACCTGTGTTCATATGAGTAAGTGTACCCCTCTCCGCAATATCTTCACATGCCCACTTGGTGGCTAACGTTAGTGAGGACAAGGAACAACTGAAGCTTTCAAACACAACCAGTGAGAATGTACTAGAACAACTACTTTGGAAAATGATGAGGCAGTTTCTTATAAAAATACTATAACCCAGCCATGACACTTCTAGATATTGGTCCAAATTAACATGCATAACCATAAAAATATATGTATATGTGTTCTCTTGGCACCTTGTTTGAGCTGCTATGTGCACTGCTTGCTATGGTTTGACTATGAAATATTTCTCTCAACTCACATACTAAATATTTGGAAATATTAGTTGGCCTGAGGAGCTCTGCTTATTTCCGGCTCAAGACAGCTTTGATCTTTCCCTGACTCATCACCACTGTCTCTCTGGATGCAGTCTTCAAGGAGCTATGATCATGGGAAGTGGCCAGCATGGAGAGAGAAGTCAGGGGCTGGAATCAGAGCCCTCATAGTTTTGACTCACTGTCTAACCTTGGATTAAACACCAGTGCTTCCTGCATATCAAAATTTTGGCTTGAAGAAGAAAGCAGCTATCTTTGGTAGTTGTAAAAGTAAATGACAAAGATGGGGGAATATTTTTCTTTTGCTTCCATCCTACAGCCTAGTATCCCTAGTAGAGAAAGTATAAAACTCAAAAATGAAACAAAATTCTAAAAAACCCATAGGCTTTAGAATTGGATTCTAGTCCATGTCCTGTCTCTACCATTGATTAAAAAGTTAACTAAGGCAATTTCTCATCTTACTCATTCACAAATATCTACTGCATTCCTATTATATACCAGATAATACTCTTCCTGCTAATGACACTGAAATAAAGAAAGAGCATTTCAATTCTTATGCTCTCATTCAGCGGCTCTCACTCTTCCCAACGCTGCTACCCTTTAATACAGTTCCTCATGTTGTGATCTCCAGCCATAAAATTATTTTCATTACAATTTCACGATTGTAATTTTGCTACTGTTATGAATTGTAATTTAACTATCTGTGTTTTCAGATGATCTTAGGCAACCTCTGTGCAAGGATTGTTTGACCTTCAAACAGCTTGTGAACTACATGTTGAGAAATACTGCTCTCATTTATCTGTTTGCTAAATAAGGATAAGGTAGATGCTTCAGGGGGATTGATGTTCCCCTTTTGTTACTATATAACTACAGGGATTTTCTACACCCAATCTAGCCCTTTCTAGCTTTTGAATAAATGACACAAAGACCTACTAAGTTCATTAGCCAAGCTTTAAGAACTAGGCCATTCTTACCCTCTAAGCTATCTATATTAGGATATAGATATTGGGATATAGGCCCTGTGTTACTTGTGTTTGAGTCTTACCCTGGATTGCTGTGCTCCATGCATGTCCTTATGACGAATCCATTGGCCACCTGCTCCTCAGGTTCCTCCTGGACGCCCTGGCTCATGGCCACCTCTTCTCTTCCTTCCTCATGGTCCTACTCCATCTCTCTGTACCTGGGACTCTTTGCTAGGACCAGAATTCCAGGCTTCCTACCTCCTCTGTCCAGTCATAGGCCGAATCAGCTCTTTACTGACCAATCAGAAGGTGATGAAGAAGAAGGTTTACAAAACACCGAGACAACTGATGCTTCTTAAAAATAACAGAAGTCCAGCTTGTACTCAACACTCTGCTGGTACAGAGAAATCTGCATTTACATAATACAAAGACAAACTTTCCATACCGCACAAAAAACATTATCCTTACAGGACTGTAATAACTTATAGTTTGTATCTACATAAGTTAACCAAACAATTCATGAAAATGTTCTGTGAATAAGGGAAGCTGAGTAAATGTTCATCCTCTTCCCTCACCTTTCTCAGCACTGTGGATGTTGGAATGGCTTTAGTTTGGGTTTTAGGCATGCACTCTCACCCCGACGTCTCTGGTCTTGTTTTCCCCTTCAATAAAACAGTGATCTGCTTATATGAGTGATGTTCTGTATTTCTCAAAATAACTAATTATTCTTGAGATATTATAGAGGGTAGATCTATTAAGCTGTGCTTTGATTTTAAAAATGAATGTAAAACAGACATCTACCAAGGCATTGCTATACCCAAGTACACTAAATCACTGTGCTTTATAACTTAATCCCTTGCCTTGATGAGGTGGTTATTAGGATCCACACTTTGTATGAGGAAGCTAAACTGTAGAGGAGTGAATTTAGCACAAGTTGTGAGCCAGATGTTGAGAAATATGTTACTGACACCATATTCTAAATGATTCTACTTGACATTTCTACACATTTTCTACTACATTTTCTACTACATTTCTACTACATTTTCTAGTCCTCTACTGCTGGGTGTCTGTTTAGAGCTGGTAAGGCCAATTGAATACAGGTAGATTTTTCTGTCCCTTAAGCAGCATTTCACACCAAATGTGGTTCGTCTATGCTTTACAAAGAGAAGTTGTGGATTGTAAGTAAGCCTTGCCTTCTACAGTGCCTCTGCTGCCTCTCCCTGCCTCCATCTCTGAGAATATCTGTCTGTGGCTGATGGGAAACCAAACATTATTGTCCATGAATGATTTTTTTCACAAATTGGACATCTGCTGCTTATTTTTCTGGGAGTTTGGCAACTTTTCCGATTCACTGTGGTGGTCAGATCTAGAAGAAATAATTAGGTGGCCATGGCAACTAGCATCCTAAGCATATCACCACGATGCTGAGAGGCAAACATCAATCAGAGAGTCCAAATATCCCCTATGCCCTCCAAGCTCTGGCCTCAGGGTCCTTAGCAGAACCTCCTTTAGGTCTAAAATTGCCTCGTTATGACATAAATGGTACCCAGAAAGGATCAATGGAAATGAGAACTCACAGAAACCAAAGAAAGACTAAGGGGAGGAAAGGGAGGAATCCAAAAGAAGCACATGTGTGCCCTGAAGCTATGGCTTGGAAAGGTGAAATGGTTCACCTATGATCGCACACGTAGTTGTCAAAGAAACAGATGGGCATATTGGTCTAGGTGAAGCTCTCTTCCATGCCTGCAACTAAGTTTCCATCAAGACGTTCCCCAAGAACACTCTTCTGGTGGAGGAAGAGGCTGGGTGGGAGGCACCAGTCCTGAGCCTAATGCCCATGATCTTTCCTCAGTTGCCCACCTGGTTTGGAATCTGTCTTTTCTGTTCATTCCTAAGCTATCCTAGCCCACACTACACCGCTGTTCCTTGCCTTCATTGGGCCAAGTACTTGTTCCCTCAGAACAGTTTCTGCTGTGTCCCAGACACTGTCTTGTTGTTGGATCTGAAACCAAATTTCTTTTTTGCCTTATTGCAAAGATAGTCAGATTCACATGAACTCTGCAATCCCTGGACTGTGTTTCTTGGCTCTGAGGCAGATGTTGAACTGGTTGTTACCTTCTGGATGCGTGGAAAGCACTGTTCTTTATAGGCAGGTTCAGAAAAGTCTCAGTCTTTGAGATTTCCTTTTTCTCTCCCATCCCACATTCCTGCAAAGTGTCTCAAGGCTCATGAGATTATTGCCTTTTGCTTGGTGATAGTAGTTTGCACAGTGTTTTGTGCTTAGTAGATTCTAGGAACAAAAAGTTTCAACATTCCCCAATACAGGATATCCTTATCTCACTTCTCCCTCTTTCCTTCTCTTTCTCACCCCTCTCTAGTCTTTCCTTACTTTCTTTTCATTCCTATTTTTAGACAGTGTCTCCCTATGTAGCCAAGACTGTTTTAAAACTTAAAATTCTTTGGCATTACCATCCTTGACATTGCAACTATAGGTACCATTTAGAATTGGGAAATAACTAGACGTGTGTGTGTGTGTGTGTGTGTGTGTGTGTGTGTGTGTGTGTGTGTGAAAGAAGAGGTTAAATTACTCCTGGAGGTGATTCAAGTCTTCCTTCTAGTAAACAAAATCCAAACTCCATTTAAAAATTTGGGTTATTGAATCTGAGATTTCTTCCCATCCCCCAAGGTTTTGATCTGCTCCCTCATGTTTTCTGTGGTTTAAGCGCAGGTGCTTGGTGAGTTAAAAGGCCACATTTAATATCTCCTGGTGAGCAGAATGCTGGGAGAAGGTCAGACAGAGATGACTGTGAAGCCCTTGAAGAAAGTCAACACATTAAAAGATGCCTGTGAGGCAGAGAATCCACTGCCTGAGTCATGCTGCCTTTGCCATTACAATATTACATCATGCTTTGGCCACAATGGATGATGAGGTAATAGGAAGGGCACAGAGCTTGCCTCTGCCACTTAAGTAGTCACTCAGCCTCCACAGGCTTTCGTGTCACTTTCTCTTAAAATGAACACTGGAACCTAGGTGGCTCTGAGGACCAAAGACCAGGTAGATTAAACAATGGGACATTGACATCTAGAGATGCACGTCTATACAGAAACAGGCAAATTCACATACTTCCTAAGATTTACTTCAAAGTAACTGGTGATGGTGACGATTTGATTTTTCATAAGGGAGTTCAAACAATTCAAGTGATTTTAATATTTTAAAAATTGGTGCTGAAGGACTCAACCACCAACCAAGGACTATACATGGTGGGACTGATTGTTCTGGCAGCATGTGTATAGTAGAGGATTGCAAAGTTGGTCATCAATGGGAGGAGAGGCCCTTGGCCCTGTGAAGGTTCTGTGCCCCAGTGTAGGGGGATGACAGGGCTGATAAGTGGGAGAGGGTGGGGTGGCAGGCATGGGGAGGGGGAGGCAATAGGGGTTTGTTCTTGTTGTTTTTGTTTGTTCATTAAAAAGAAAAAAATAAATAAATTCATAATAAAAAAA